>CM022710.1:13603910-13708785 GCA_012295165.1 Asparagus setaceus
GCGCTGGGATTTCGTCGCAGCAGCTCGGCTCGCGTCCGGGTCGGGATTTGCACTCAAGTTCGGGCGGTGCTCCAGGGGTCAAAGGAAATGACTCGGTTGCCAAGGTCATGACGTGGACTTTATTCGTCTTTAAAGAAGAGGGGAAAAAAAAACTTAAACGCCCTATTGTTTCATCATTTCTATATTTAAATATTTTAAACTGTAAAAAATTGCATTTTAATATCTTAATTTATAAAAAAATTTGATATGTTAATACCTTCTATTAGACAACTAACAGAAAATATTAAAGTGCTACTTTTATAATTTAAAATATTAAAATTTTATTTTTATAATTTATAATATTTAAGCATAAATGTGATGAACTAATATAATATTTAAGTTCATCAAAATAAGTAAGCTATCTACACTTTCGCATTCTACATTTCATACTTCTGCTTCCATGAAAATTGGGGTGTGATATTTCAATGGCGCAGAAAGTTATAGTGATGATTCATTATGGCCCCATCATTGTATGAGTGTAATGTGAAATGTATTATATGAGTGTAGTGTAGTTATCATGACTTTTTTTTAAATTAGAATATTAAAGTAATAATTTTTTTAAGAACTTAAAATAGAATTAGAATATAACTTAAGAGTATTTAGGTGTGAGGTGATGAAACTATAGGGTACTGCAGTGTCATCTAGCCTTAAAAAAATGTCTAGCGATTTGCTTTATGAAAGATGCCTCGATTTTTGTCAGTCTTTTGGTTTTGGCTCTTGGCCAAAATCTTCGCTGGTTTTAATTGAGGACTCACGTGGGTTCTTGTTGGGAACTGAGAACTTTATGTAGAACAGAGCAAGGGACGGACGCTACTTCTTTTCTAACAGGCAAAAGATAAGAACGGATTTCAAATGCTGGGAGTGAAGAGATTTTAATGTTGCTTTGGGTTCCGCTGAGAGTCGGTTTCTCTTTTATATATATATATATATATATATATATATATATATATATATATATTAGTATTTATTCGGATTAGTTTTCTTTGTTAAGCATTATTAATTTCTTTGAGTGTTCTTTATTAATGCATCTTACGTATTCCTTATTGTTATTTGTTTACACATGTTACATTCTCTTGTATACTTTTGTTTTGTTTTGTTTTAGGATAATGTTATTTAAGATTAAATTTTACATCTATCTTTTTCTATTTTTGTATAATTATGTCTTTTTCTTAATATTCATTTATACACATATGAACTTAATTTTTCTACTACATATATGTCAAAAAATTTATCATATTGATATATAGTGAAATCTGATATGCGGCTCCTTTAAAATAATAGAATCTTTATTAATTAGAAGGTTATGCAATTTTAGCACAATATTAGATGTATTTATTTTACTCCAATATATGAATTAAAATTAGCAAATGTTTTAAAGATACAAATGATTTGAATGAAATATTAAATATATTAGTATTAATATTAGTATTACAATTGGGTTTAAATTACCAATCATGAGCTTAATACTCTTTAAAGATTATAATTTGTTGATCTGAAAGATTACAAAAAGCGAGCACGGACTAGTGTTGCCTTATTAATGAAATAGTCATTTTGCTCGTGCTATAAATTTCTTATTTATTTTAGATATTTTCTCTAAATTTTTCACTCTTGTCCCCACAATTGATTTACTCATGTATGTATAATTTGTTGATCTGGAAGATTATACAAAGCACGACAATCGAATCCGTGCCCTCCATTAGGGAGCGTGCGAACTTTGCCATGTGATCTCTTGGGCGCCCGATAGATCTTTTGGTTTTGGCTCTTGGCCAAAATCTTCGCTGGTTTTAATTGAGGACTCACGTGGGTTCTTGTTGGGAACTGAGAACTTTATGTAGAACAGAGCAAGGGACGGACGCTACTTCCTTTCTAACAGGCAAAAGATAAGAACGGATTTCAAATGCTGGGAGTGAAGAGATTTTAATGTTGCTTTGGGTTCCGCTGAGAGAGTCGGATATATATATATATATATATATATATATATATATATATATTAGTATTTATTCCGGATTAGTTTTCTTTGTTAAGCATTATTAATTTCTTTGAGTGTTCTTTATTAATGCATCTTACGTATTCCTTATTGTTATTTGTTTACACATGTTACATTCTCTTGTATACTTTTGTTTTGTTTTGTTTTAGGATAATGTTATTTAAGATTAAATTTTACATCTATCTTTTTCTATTTTTGTATAATTATGTCTTTTTCTTAATATTCATTTATACACATATGAACTTAATTTTTCTACTACATATATGTCAAAAAATTTATCATATTGATATATAGTGAAATCTGATATGCGGCTCCTTTAAAATAATAGAATCTTTATTAATTAGAAGGTTATGCAATTTTAGCACAATATTAGATGTATTTATTTTACTCCAATATATGAATTAAAATTAGCAAATGTTTTAAAGATACAAATGATTTGAATGAAATATTAAATATATTAGTATTAATATTAGTATTACAATTGGGTTTAAATTACCAATCATGAGCTTAATACTCTTTAAAGATTATAATTTGTTGATCTGAAAGATTACAAAAAGCGAGCACGGACTAGTGTTGCCTTATTAATGAAATAGTCATTTTGCTCGTGCTATAAATTTCTTATTTATTTTAGATATTTTCTCTAAATTTTTCACTCTTGTCCCCCACAATTGATTTACTCATGTATGTATAATTTGTTGATCTGGAAGATTATACAAAGCACGACAATCGAATCCAGGCCCTCCATTAGGGAGCGACACAGCTTTGCCATGTGATCTACTGGGCCGCCCCCAATAGATATATTAATTTTGTTATGGTCATAACCGCTAATACATGATCAGAGGAAACAACCTCATACGATTGAGTAAGAGGAACATTTTGTCCCATTGGCTTGAGACAACTCATGCCCTATTGCCGAGTCAAGCGGATCACTCATGTCTTCCATGTGAACCTGATCATGTTGGCCGACTGCCTTCATAAACGACGCGAAAGGCGGCACTAGTCGTTCCCTTGGACGACTACTCCCTTGGACGACGCGAAAGGCGATACTAGTCATCCCCCTTGGACGACTACTCCCCTGGACGACGCGAAAGGCGATACTAGTCATCCCCCTTGGACGACTACTCCCCTGGACGACGCGAAAGGTGGTACTAGTTATCCCCTTGGATGACTACTCCCCTGGACGACGCGAAAGGCGGTACTAGTCATCCCCTTGGACGACTATTCCCGTAGACAATGCGAGAGGCGGTACGAGTCATCCCCATGGATACTTGACATCCCCCACTCACCGAGATGGCTTCCTCGACTTAAAATGACGGTTACCCGAAATCAAATCTGACCCTGACGGCACGTTAGTATCGTATTAAATGCGCTTGTCAGCTCCTTAATTCCCCCATCTCTCACGGTAATTAAGGTACCTCGGACTAATTCGGCTGCGGACGTCGCTAATCCCATCTCATTAATGGCAAGGGGACAGCACTAGTTCTTATATTAACCTCAACATGGCACCTGTCAAGGCCACCTGCCACAGCCAGCTATGAAAAAAGTCATTCCATTAATTGGGCTACACGTGGAAGAGGAGGCTGACTCAATCACCAGTTTCTTATCAAATAGAAAGATGAAAATACCCTCCAACCCTAGGTACAAATAGCTAACCGTTCCACGAAACAAGTGAGTGATCTTTTCTCAGTGAACTTTTTCTTTCCATTGGTTCTGATATTTTCTACACATACTGACTTGACCGTCGGAGGGACCACCGGAGACCCCAACTCCACCCCTCCACAGATTCCTTTTCCGGTGTAGGTGAACTCCTTGTCAGATCAGCATCACCAGATACTAGAAGAGAAAGCGGACTCCATTACATCATCAACTAATCCAACAGGATTAAGTGACTGTGTGATTCTATACATCAACAATAGAATTTAGAATTAAGCATTCGTTAATTATATTAGTTAACCAAATCATCCGAAATTAGTAATCAGAACTTATAGAATTATGTTACTAAATTAATTAAATCGTATCTTAATACTGACGGATTTGCAATTGTTCAGAATAACTGATGGTATTACCTTAATACTGACTTATTCAACTATATATCAGTTCGCAGATATGTCAGTCAAGTTCACGATGCATCAAATGGCACACTGATTTGATTTGCAGATTAAAAGTTATGTCAGTTTTCATAACGACACACAGGAAATTCTGCGTGCAGGAATTCATTTGACGAATTTACAATTATTCAGACTCACTGATGCTATTACAAAAATATTGATTTATGAAACTATATATCGGTTCATAGATATGTCAGGTAGGTTCACGATGCAGCAAATGGCACATTGATTGGATATTTGGTGCAAAGTTATATCAGTTTTCTTAGAGTTTATGAAAACTTTAATACATGAAAATTACAATTGATAATAATAAATATAGGATGTGGTAATTATCTGTTGAGTTGAAAATTTTCTGATATAAATATATATGTCAAATAGATATTATATGAAACAACTGAAAATAAATTACCCGAATAAGTATTTCCGTTTTGCCACAGGTGCGCATCTAATTCTGATAGCTTAAATATAGAATACATTATGATTAAAATTATAATTTTCAGAACCTTTTTTGAAATCATATGATACTAAATCACAAATCAACGTGAAGGTAATGAAGATACCAATCTACAGAATTCAGAATCACATTATTTGCATGGTTTAATCAGAGTGTTACGGACTATTCAAGCAACGCTGGTCAATATGGAAAGCTGGACAGATTACCAACTGGTAAATATCATTTCAAATTAATTTGGATAAGGATGCAGATTTATAAAGTTATAATTCGTAATACTTAGACATAAAAGTGATATTAAAACTGTAATTAGAATCATATTACTTGTGTAACTTTTAAAAATGCTACACATGAGAAATTTCAGTTGTACAATTATATAAACTGTAGATTGCAACTTTCATTGAATAAAATAAAAAATTATTAAAATCACTTACCTCATCGATAACCAAATCTTTAACTTCCTTTATGTCTTCAACTGTACCATTTTCAATTTCATATTTCACTTGCAGTGTAATGATCTAGTCCCATTCTCAAAAATTTGGCATTGTGTAGGTACTTTAATAGAACTAATATGGAAATTAAAACCATATTGGTTATTCAAAAATATTTTCTTAATTGTTAGCTAAAAATTTGAAAAATATATACTATATTACAATAAGGTAATATAATATTCAAAACCTTTGAGTTTCGACAACTTCCTTATTCTCATCAAGGTTTATGTAAACCTTTATCGCATAAGTTGATGTCAAACTGGATAAACCTTTCCTTGCAAGGAGTATGTGACATTTAAATGCATAATATAATGTAAAATAGTTATCGAATCAAATTAAGTAATCCACACCACCTGAGAAAATGCATAATAGATATTTTGTAATTTATTTTCATAGATAATGCACTGACCCTTGAATCTTGAAACCAAAAGACACGTAACAATGAAAACCATTGAACTCGATTCGCAATTTTAATTTGTCCTTAAGAGTATATGCTAATTCATCTCACAATGTGATGGCTATAATATTGTTCTGCAGTAAAAATAAAAATTAATTTGGATAAGATGCAGATTTATAAAGTTATAATTCGTAATACTTAGACATAAAAGTGATATTAAAGCGTAATTAGAATCATATTACTTGTGTAACTTTTAAAAATGCTACACATGAGAAATTTCAGTTGTACAATTATATAAACTGTAGATTGCAACTTTCATTCGAATAAAATAAAAATTATTAAAATCACTTACCTCATCGATAACCAAATCTTTAACTTCCTTTATGTCTTCAACTGTACCATTTTCAATTTCATATTTCACTTGCAGTGTAATGATCTAGTCCCATTCTCAAAAATTTGGCATTGTGTAGGTACTTTAATAGAACTAATATGGAAATTAAAACCATATTGGTTATTCAAAAATATTTTCTTAATTGTTAGCTAAAAATTTGAAAAAATATATACTATATTACAATAAGGTAATATAATATTCAAAACCTTTGAGTTTCGACAACTTCCTTATTCTCATCAAGGTTTATGTAAACCTTTATCGCATAAGTTGATGTCAAACTGGATAAACCTTTCCTTGCAAGGAGTATGTGACATTTAAATGCATAATATAATGTAAAATAGTTATCGAATCAAATTAAGTAATCCACACCACACAGAAAATGCATAATAGATATTTTGTAATTTATTTTCATAGATAATGCACTGACCCTTGAATCTTGAAACCAAAAGACCTGTAACAATGAAAACCATTGAACTCGATTCGCAATTTTAATTTGTCCTTAAGAGTATATGCTAATTCATCTCACAATGTGATGGCTATAATATTGTTCTGCAGTAAAAAATAAAAATAAAGTTATATACAATTTTTATCTATATTTTTATAGTAAAAAAAGTGAATTCCAATTAAACATACACTTGATCGTGCATTGTCATCCTTCTAAATTACAACTTTTTTCTGTTCTTCTCGATGCTATCTATCCCATATATTTCATCCACCACACCAATAACATCTACATAGCAGAAACCAAAGTTAAATCAAAATCTAAATTAAAGCTTCATTATAAAGATTAAAATTGTCTACGCATGAATGATATATTTATGTACTAAAATAGAATATTGAATAATATAATAAGCAATATATATTTTGAATAATTCATAAAAACCTATAAGAAATTCCTTTGAATCTGTTTTTGATTCAATTTCCAAGTAAGGAACAAATTCAAACTTGTTCACCTCAATAGATTCATCATCTTCATCCAGGACTTTAATGTTTGTACGGTGGCATAGGTGAATAGATACCGCAGTACCAACAGGTTTGAAATCTCTACTTGGAAAGACAATCTTCACGTTTGACAATATGTGGATTTTACCCTCTTGCATTAGATTCCGTAGATGCAATACATCATTCTTACGACAAAAACCATGCACATGTGTGTTCTGCAATGAATAAGCTTTGTATTTTAATAATTATTCATATTTTATTTTTTTCATTACATAAAAGTGAATAATAACTACGATATTGTAAAGTACCTGATTATCCAACAAAATAAAATTAAAACCAGACGATATCCTTGTGTTTTTGTTCATTGCCTCCTATATTCGAGTAATCCTTCCCTTCAAAATGGCATCATTCTTATTGATGTTAAGCTCAATGAGTGGTGTGTAGATAACTAACTGTCTCTTGTTTCCTGACATCCTGCAATTTTTTCCAACAAATATACAAAATTGATAATCATAATATTTAATAGGTTGTCTAGTATTTAACATCTCAAATTAAATATTAAAAGCATATTGATCATTCACCACAATTTTTTAAAAGGAAATCAACTAAAGATAGTTATTCAATTAGCATAGACTATTAGATCATATAACCATCCAAATAGTCAAGTATCGGTGTTATATAGAGAAATACCTGATCGTAGGTTGTTAAATACCTCCTTGTAAACTATATTTTTAGTTAGTCCTTTAAGTTTAGGATCAGCATTTTCAATAACCATCTTTAATCCTGCAGCCGATGTAACTCGAGATATAGCGACATATAGCTGACCATGGGTAACACTGGAGATGGTAAAAATAACCATGCATGCTTCATAGTTTGTCTTTGACTTTTGTTGATTGTCATAGCGAAGCAAACAGCAATTGGAAATTGCCTCCGATTCTTTACGAAGGGCAAACTACTATCAGATGGTGTCATAACAATCATAGGTATAAAATGTCTTGATCCCACGTTTTTCCCACTAATTATTTCGGCCTCTATAACCCATTTTAACATTTGCGTGATGACCATACGAGTGCCATTGCATAAACCAAGTGTATGGTTTAAGTTCCTCATCAACATGATGGGAGTTCCTATTTTTAACTTAAGACAGTGATTTGGAAGTCAGACGGTGAAATGGAGTTCAGGTATTCAGGGGGGTAAAAGGCCTTATGTTCAATATAGTTTGAAGTGTTTCTACATATATTATCAGAGCTTAAGAATGTTGAATACTCCCCCGGTAGACTGTCAACCATCATCGAATATTTTGCATCAATTGTTTCATTTCTAGGGCTGAGGATGGCTCTTTCCTGTAAGTGCTCCCTTTTCTTGAAATTTTCTATCAAGTCAGGGTATGTAGATTTAATAATAGAAATAATTGCATTTGGCACAGGATCTATCAGAAACTATTCCGGCATTTGTATCCATTCGCTTTCTTCTTCTTCATCACATATAAACTTTTTGGGAATATCACAATTACCTAAATTTAGAAATAAATAAAAGATATTAGCTCAGTTAGAAATTAAATCATAAACTATTTTTAGAAGTAAATGAAAGTCATCGGCAAAAATATGATATTTATAAAGCATTTAGAATAAAAACAATTTACATAGACATTGTTAGTACGAAATCTCTTGACATATCACTTGGAAAAATGGTTGTTCAAAGATACCATTGATGCTATAAATATTGAAACTTTACATGCGTGCATAGATATATCAGTTGTTTCTAGAAGTCAACTAATAGCATACTAAATGTATTTGTTCTTTAGAAGTTATGGTCATTTTCCTATCGGCAAACAGTAATTAATACACGCTGAAATTTTATAAACATTCATGTTATATTGCTGTTTAAGGGCCTGACATGTATTCCTATGTATGTAATTTATATACCAAAGTGTAGCTATTGAAGAAACCTAGCTACAGAAAATAAAAATACATTATTTGGAAAATTATATCAAAAGTTGTGGAATTTGAAAGATAAATTGGTCAATTTTGAAACTGAACAGATTTTCATTTAGGATAATACATTATAAACTAATTCAAATATTAAATATTAAGTTTGTAACTATAATTTCTATAACTAAAAAGGAAGAGATCTATAATAAGAATAGTGTAGAATGATATGAATTAGATTATTGCATGCAAAGTTTTATTGATTGACGAAATTGCGGTGGTTAATTCTATAAAAATCTTAAGGATGATTGTATTTCATCAAATTTAAATCATTTAGTCACTGCATAATTTTTATAAATTTAAAATCCTAGCTATGCTCAAATCAGCCGGAAATAAAAGTTAGATGTTTAGTGGAAGACAATGAACTAAACTATGAATTGTTAACATTGATTATTAAGGTAATTAATATGGTAGTTCAAATTATTCATATATAGTATCAAAATTAAATATTAATACATGAATTTAATTTTATTGATAATTCAATGAGGAAAATATATGTATGGAATAATATATATTTCATTTTGTTTATTTGTAAAATTTTAAAATAAATTGGCAAATATTATTTAAATCTAGAAATATTCAGAATATTTATCTTGATATAACTTCATACCTATATCCAATGTCCATTTGCTGAACCAAGCAATTTCTTCAATATTTTCTAATGAATCTGATCTCTGAAGCCACATATTTATTCTCAACTCAAGAACCTTGCAATTATCCCATAGTTTTGAACTGTTGACTGTTGCCCTCACTATATCTCCACGATTTTCCTTTAGAACTACGGGAAGTATTTGTCGAAAATCACCGCCGAGGACAAAAGTGAGACCACCAAAAGGTTTATCAAAAGCTGAACTATCAAAAATACTCAGTATATCACGCAATGTTCTATCAACGGCCTCAAAATTTTTTCGGTCTTGCATTGGAGCCTCATCCCAAATAACCCATTTAGTTTGTTTTAGCAACTCTGCAAGCTTTGATCCCTGTTGGACTGAACATGTGGATGTATCTTTAATGTCAATAGGGATTAAGAGCCTAGAGTGAGCTGTTCTCCCACCTGGTAATAAAACAGTGGCAATACCAGAAGAAGTCACTGCAAGTACTATTTTTGAATGTGAATGGAGGCGAGTGATAATTGCATTCCAAAGAAAAGTCTTACCCGTTCCGCCGTGACCATACACAAAAAGGAATTCACCACTGTTATTATCCAATGAATCCATTATTTGATGGAAGGCATTCTTCTGGTCTTCATTTAGTTGCTGATACAAAGAAAGATGCTCCACTCTCAATGCCTCTGTATCATAGTTTAATTCTTCACTTATCAAGCGATTTTCAAGTTGTTGCATAAGCTCATCATCTAGCATCGACGTCCCAATAATATCTTTAAGTGTTTTGTTATTTTTTTGAAGTAATTGCTCAATTTCAAATAAAGTATAGTTTTTAGTTTGATCAGCAATCCACTTCAGATTTGGCATTCCCCATAATTTAGCTTTTTGAAGAAGAAGACCTTCAGATAATAACTCCCAATTCTTATCCCACAGCTCAATAGGATTTGCAACATTACAGAACATTAACAAAATTGTGAAGAGATGACGAATTTGATTCCCGGATGAGGTGTGAGATGCTTCTAATATCAAATTATCCACTCCTTATCATTATCTAGCAATCCAAGTTGAAAACAGGCTTCCTTATAAGAAGCATACACTTGACCAGATATTGTTCTCAGATCTTCAAAGTTTGAAGGACATTTGACCACATTTAGAAGTAACCTTAAGAAAAACCTTTCCCCGGAGGCTGGATGTGCATATACTATTCTACCAATACTCCTTCCTTTTTTGTGCAATGCCCAATATTTTTCCTTATTTTTCCAAACAAAGATTGATGAAAATTCTAGAAAAAAAGGACGTATTAATGAGTCAATAAGAATTATTTACCGAAATATGAAAGTAATAATATATAAATTACACTATTTGTTTCAATCTGAGAACACATTCCTGATATAGCAAGTTTAGCTAGACATCATGAAAGTTCAATTGGATGTTAATGGATAAATAATTATTGTAAAAATACGCAATTAATCAGACTGTATGCAGTTATTACAAATTTGAAAACGCTCATAATTATATATCGATTCATAGATATGTCATTTAGGTTCACAATGCAACAAACGACACATTGATTGGATATGCATTCTTCCAAGTTATATCACTTTTTTGTAATAAATGTCTGAAAAATTTGTGTGCAGTAATATAGTTGACCAATTGGCATATTTACAGACTAACTGAAGCTATCAAAAAAACACCGATTTATGAAGATATATATGGGTTCATAGATCTGTCAGTTACGTTCACGATGCATCAAACGATACATTGATTTGATTTGCAGAGCAAAAGTTATATCATTTTTCATAATGACGCGTAGAAAATTATGCGTGCAGGAATTCAGATGACCAGTTTGTAATTTTTAGACTAAATGAAGCTATTACAAAAACACTGATTTATAACAAATATATAATTTAATAGATATGTCACTTAGGTGCACGATGCATCAGACGACACATTGATTTGATTTGTAGAGCAAAAGTTATATCTGTTTTGACAACGACGCGCAGGAAATTATATGTGCGAGGAATTGAGATATCCGGTTGCAATTTTCGACTAAATGCAGCTATTACAAAAATACTAATTTGTTCAACTATATATAGGTTCATAGATATATCAGTTAGGTTCACAATGCATTAGACGGAAAATTGATTTGATTTGAGCAAAAGTTATATCGATTTTCATAACGATCTTGAGAAATTCAGCGTGCAGAATTGATCGACCAGTTTGTAATTTTCAGACTAACTGAAGCTATTGCAAAAATACTGATTTGTTTAACTATATATAAGTTCATAGATATGTCATTTAGGTTCACAATGCAACAAGCGACACATTGATTGGATATGCATTCTTCCAAGTTATATCACTTTTTGTAATAAATGTCCGAAAAATTTGTGTGCGAATATAGTTGACCAATTGGCATATTTACGCACTAACTGAAGCTATCAAAAACACCGATTTATGAAGATATATATGGGTTCATAGATCTGTCACACGCTCACGATGCATCAAACGATACATTGATTTGATTTGCAGAGCAAAAGTTATATCATTTTTCATAATGACGCGTAGAAAATTATGCGTGCAGGAATTCAGATGACCAGTTTGTAATTTTTAGACTAAATGAAGCTATTACAAAAACACTGATTTATAACAAATATATAATTTAATAGATATGTCACTTAGGTGCACGATGCATCAGACGACACATTGATTTGATTTGTAGAGCAAAAGTTATATCTGTTTTGACAACGACGCGCAGGAAATTATATGTGCAGGAATTCAGATATCCAGTTTGCAATTTTCAGACTAAATGCAGCTATTACAAAAATACTAATTTGTTCAACTATATATAGGTTCATAGATATATCAGTTAGGTTCACAATGCATTAGACGGAAAATTGATTTGATTTGCAGAGCAAAAGTTATATCAGTTTTCATAACGATGCGCAGGAAATTCAGCGTGCAGGAATTCAGTCGACCAGTTTGTAATTTTCAGACTAACTGAAGCTATTGCAAAAATACTGATTTGTTTAACTATATATAAGTTCATAGATATGTCAGTTAGGTTCACGATGCAACAAACGGCACATTGATTTGATTTGCATAACAAAAGTTATGCCAATCTTCATAACGACGTGCAGGAAATTCTGCATGCAGGAATTCTGTTGACGAATTTATCATTTTTCAGATTAATTGAAGCTATATGAAAAATATTGATTTATGAAGCTCCAAATTATGTAAATAAATATGTCACTTAGGTTCAAGAATTATCAAACAACACATTGATTAGATAAGTGATGCAAAAGTTATAGCAGTTTTCTTAGAGTTCATGAAAACTTTAATACATGAAAAGTACAATATGCTGATTTAAATTTAGATGTCAAATGAATACTATATGAAACAACTAAAAATAAACTACCTGAATAAGTAAGATTTTTAGCTTCTAGATAAATCTGATTTGCATCGAACCACGCTAAAAACTTTGTTTGCAATGAAGATTGTCTATTAATAACATCCTCTAAGCTATCGTTGTCACCAAAAGTAATTGGTTGTTGATCAGGAAGATGAAACGGAAGCCTCTCTACTGCCGGAGTTCTGTAGTGGATATCAAATTGGAAGATTCTCCATATTGCTTCAGGTGCGGAAACATATCTACATTCCAAGTATTCCTTAATTTCATCACAACATTCAGTCTCATTAGATTTTTCTTCTTGGCTCTTCAGGATAAATGACCCATAATCCGGACCTTTATGGACGTACTTGAATAAATATTTAATGGATCCCCTCGGTTACACCATTCGACGTTTATGTGAGCTTGATATTTGATAAGAAGTTTTTTATTATAAGGAACCACATATCTATTATCCAGCTCAACGTTGTTCCTTATAAATAGACTACCCTTGCAATTTTCGGACTAAATGCAATTACAAAAATACTAATTTGTTCAACTATATATAGGTTCATAGATATATCAGTTAGGTTCACAATGCATTAGACGGAAAATTGATTTGATTTGCAGCAAAAGTTATATCGCTTTCATAACGATGCGCAGAAATTCACCATGTGAATTCAACACCGGCTTTGTAATTTTCAGACTAACTGAAGCTATTGCAAAAATACTGATTTGTTTAACTATATATAAGTTCATAGATATGTCAGTTAGGTTCACGATGCAACAAACGGCACATTGATTTGATTTGCATAACAAAAGTTACGCCAATCTTCATAACGACGCGGTGAAATTTCTGCATGTGAATTTCTTGATCTAATTTATCATTTTTCAGATTAATTGAAGCTATATGAAAAATATTGATTTATGAAGCTCCAAATTATGTAAATAAATATGTCACTTAGGTTCAAGAATTATCAAACAACACATTGATTAGATAAGTGATGCAAAAGTTATAGCAGTTTTCTTAGAGTTCATGAAAACTTTAATACATGAAAAGTACAATATGCTGATTTAAATTTAGATGTCAAATGAATACTATATGAAACAACTAAAATAAACTACCTGAATAAGTAAGATTTTTAGCTTCTAGATAAATCGATTTGCATCGAACCACGCTAAAAACTTTGTTTGCAATGAAGATTGTCTATTAATAACATCCTCTAAGCTATCGTTGTCACCAAAAGTAATTGGTTGTTGATCGTGAAGATGAAACGGAAGCCTCTCTCACGGAGTTCTCAGAGTGGATATCAAATTGGAAGATTCTCCATATTGCTTCAGGTGCGGAAACATATCTACATTCCAAGTATTCCTTAATTTCATCACAACATTCAGTCTCATTAGATTTTTCTTCTTGGCTCTTCAGGATAAATGACCCATAATCCGGACCTTTATGGACGTACTTGAATAAATATTTAATGGATCCCCTCGGTTACACCATTCGACGTTTATGTGAGCTTGATATTTGATAAGAAGTTTTTTATTATAAGGAACCACATATCTATTATCCAGCTCAACGTTGTTCCTTATAAATAGACTACCCTTGCCATTACGTCTGCGATAAACTGGAAATCCATTATCATCTATTTTAGTATCCAAAATATATGACTTAGGGAAGTGCTTTGAACATTTTCCATTTCTCATGCAAGGAGACTGTGGAAATGATTTACCACAGGGTCCATGGATCATAAATTGAGTGACGGCTTCATAGCCAACTGGATCAGAGTCTTTGTCAGGAATTTCAGCGGATATAAATCTATCAATATCATTCGTTGTAGGAATCTTGTATTCTGATGTCAACCATATAAGAATATGAGCATGAGGGAGTCCTCTTTTCTGAAACTCAACTGTATAGATAGCTGAAGTGGAGAAATGCGAAACTATATAAATAGGATTTATTGTGATAATTTAACAAATAAAAGCGCACTATATCTTAAAATTCTAACGGTAATTTGCATAGTTTTATTTAAAACTAAATGCTATTATTAATATAATAAGCAATTCACAGTTGACATATATACTTATTATTGTATAATTAGATTCACGTTATTTGTAAACTGCTCATATAAATAATAGATAGAAGATTCTACCAACAGATCTATCACGGTTTCACGAATGAGTGAATTTATGTTAACAGACATAGCTTTAAATAACCGCAAACTATATGAAAGTTCATATCAAAATTTAGATCTATCAGTTACTTTCAAAATGTAACAAACGGTAGATTGATTAAATATGTAGAAAAAAGTTATGGTTGTTCTCGTACAGCCGTGCATAAAAACAGATTGCAGTAAAATATTTGCGTAGTGAAATATTGCTATTGTTTTCATATTCTCACTCTTATGGTCTTATTTTCTCCTTTCAACCATCTCCTCCATTCTTTTTTAGGTCCTCTCAATCCACAACCTCCCTCCAACTCTCTCTTTCTTCTTCTCCTCTTCCTCTCCCACTCCCATTTCCTCTCTCTCATGCCCTCTCCTTCCTTGCTCTGCCCACTCCGAATCCCCAACATCAAATATTCTATAAAAAAAATTTCACTGTCCTCCTCTTCCTACTCCCTCTTCCTCTTTGCTCCACTCACTCTCTGTTTACTCTCCAATCATCAAAAACCCAATCGCCTTAATAGAGAGAATAATGGAAAGGAGCGAGAGAGTGGAAAAAGGTGAGGGGAGGTTGAGAATCGGAAGGAGAAAAAATATAGAGGAGATGATGGGAAGGAGGAGGGAGAGGAGGTTTTCTATAAATTTTAAAACTTGAGGGGGGTAAATCTAAAAACATGGATGATTTTATATATGGAAAAGATCCTTAATTTTTTCTCTTAAAAATTACCTCCGGCGATTGCAAATGTCTATGTGTCCTCAATTTATCACTTTTTAGGTCAAAGTATCGCCATTATCACTTTTTAGGTTGAAGTGGTTAAAGAGTGTCACTTTTTAGGCTAATATGGTATTTTAGCCATTTTAGAACTAAGAAAAATTCTACCCATCTTCTAGATCCGACTTGATTTAAAGATTGTTTTCTTCTCAAATTCACAATCTAATTTAACCATTTCTGTTGTATCGACATTTCCTTCTTTTGATCTAAAGATTGTTTCTCTTTTGTTGTAACTCATCTTGTTTTTGTCTTTTACTCAATGGTTTCACCATGAAAAAAAATTGGCGAGTCCCTCTTGTTGTATCCGGATAAAGTTGTGGCATCTAAAAGTGTTCCTAAAATACTATTTGAACTATGGTATGGATGGAAGCCTAGTTTAAATCACTTACACATATGGGGTTGTCCAGTTAAAGTGATGATTTATAATCCAGACATAAAGAAACTTGATCCAAGGACAATCAGTGGTTATTTCATTGGCTATCCAGTTAACTCCAAAGGATATCGGTTTTATTGTTCTTCACACTCTACAAGAGTTGTTGAGGCTAGAAATGCTAAATTTATTGAGGATTCTGAACCTAGTGGGAGTGCATTTCCTCGTAGGATAGAATTTGAGGAAGCACATGAGGAAATCGAGTTGCATAAAGATAGAGATTTGGTTATTCCTTAAGGAAATCAAACAGATGACCTTGCCGAGCAACCAATTCAATAGCAACCAGCCCACAAAATTGAAGTTCATAATATCACATGCTATGAAGCCACTACACAGGCATTATGGTTGAGGAACTTTATCTCAGGTCTCAAAGTTGTCGATTCTATTGCCAGACCTATGACAATCTCTTGTGATAATTCAGCGGCTATTTTCTTCTCCAAAAATAATAAAAGTGGAAGCCTTAGCAAGCATATCGACATAAAGTATCTTAGTGTTAGAAAGAATATGAAACAAAGTGTTGTGTCCATTCAACACATTAATACCGAGCTTATGATTGCAGATCCAATGACCAAAGGAGTGCCAGCAAAATAGTTCCTAAGTCATGTGGAGCATATGGGAGTGTTTTAGCTCGTTATGTGTTTGTTTTTCTCTCTAGTTATTTTTAGATGTGTTCTGAATATTCTTGGGGATTAAAGTTTTATTTTATTGTGGACAAATAAAATTTTCATATTTAAATTATATCCGTTAGGATAGTTAAAGTAGGACCCGAGTGACTTGTAGGAAGCCATTCATAAAGTTTGCTCATAAAGTTGCTCACATAGTGAATTTATGCATCGTGATACATGAAAGAAGAGCTCGTTATTACTAAGGACTTGACCACTATGATTCATGCATTAGATTCTTTATTTGAGTGGGAGCTATCCGCTACTAAATGGTATGAATTTTAATTATGACCATACTTCTATGTTAATTATGAGATATTTGTATCATATGGACCAAGTGAGAGAATGTTGTATCCGGATAAAGTTGTGGCCCACTTGATACAAATTATCTTAATTTATTATGGTATTTAAATTCTTATCTTATAAGGAGTTGTAGTGGATTTAGATAAGTTCATAGTTTCGCTGATGGATGGAAACTATTTTTAAGAATTCTTATCTTTTAAGAATTCTAGTTATAATAGAAGGGTCCTAGCTTAGCCTATAAATATAGCCATAGTTCCTCCATTAGATTTAGGCTTTTCGGTAAGGCATAGGCTAGAAACTCTTTCTGTTTTCTTTATTTTATTTATTCTAATGGTGATCTAACTTTTGCTCTTTGTTTATGTATATACTCAGATTATATCTAGTTTCGATCTAATTTTCTGAGTTACAGATCTATCTAGACAACAATGGCTGGAGGTATCTTTTAATTTAATTTATTTCCCCTATGTGCTCTGTATTTATTTAGATTACAATTTCTTACGCCTCTTTCATCCTCAAATAGCAATAGTACATTCCTACTACTGATGCCTCTCCCTCTTGTTTTTTTATAACTTGGCTCAGAACTACCATAGGAGTCATATTATAACCTTCCAGCCGTCTAAGTCACTGACGATTTGTTAGAAATATTTGACCAAAAAAATCAATGTGTTAAATTTCATAGATTAATGATCGGGCTATTAATAGAGAATTAATTGGTCCTTAATAATGTATAATTAAGTTGTTAATAGCTGTTAATTGAATTTAATTAGAGAATATATACACACACACACTAGTATAGTGTAATGACGCTGTAACGTAGATATACTTATTTATGTTTTCAAAATTATTTTTGACAGGAAAATAAGGAAAGTTAGAGATAGCACTTTAATATTAGATAATGTTAAAAATACGTACAAAAGTGCTTCGGCATTTTATATAACAAATATGTGTCTTTTTCAAACGTCAACTTATAATTTTGTGAATGGGTATACTTCACAATATAAAGCTATGATTTTTATACCAAACTATAAAATCCCCGTATGATCTTGAAGTATACTATAATATGCTACACCATGCACAAAAAACACTATAGTTTATTTCTTTTGCTCTTAAAAATCATTCTATAGTAGTTTTATACTTGTACGATGCTACCAATTTTTCTTGTTATATATTAAACTTGATTCTAAACATTACTGTTGACTAAAAATAATTTTTATTGCAATTTCTCTTTTATTAAAATGTTATCTTTTAGTCATTACTATTTGAATTATCCCTAAATTTATTAAATATGTTATATAAATAATGAAGACAAAGTGAAATAAATAAATAAATTGCATGCCATAAAATTAATTCAGTTGAAGTTAAAACGGAATAAATAAATTAAATAATAAGGGTGTTATTTGTTATTAAGGCCAACTAATAATCATCTTAATTTTTAAAGTTGAATAGACTCCACATTAGTTAGTGGCCAATAGTAAAGCCAAATGTGGGAGAGATATTCAAAAATAAAAATGATTGAAACATAGCTCATAAACTGTAATACCCATAAGACTATAATTTGCACTTGTTTATTACGTAATTTTTTCCAACAAAATCAAGGGGAAAAATTGAATAGCGTGTTAAGTAGATGATGAGGCAATAATGTTCATCATGAAAAAATAGAAGGTAAAGTAAGACTGCTCTTGGCACGTATCTAGCGGCAACAATATCTTTGATTTGATGTATTAAATGATTTACATCTCAATTTGAATAGGAACATAAAGCTTCTTTCAATTTCATAAGCATATCATTTTATTTTATTATCATGTCTCACAATCATCTCCTCTCCAATTATTCAACTTAGTTTTACATCTCAATACTTCCATAAAACGTTTTTTCCCTCCTTAATACTTCCATAAAATGTTTATTTCTCAGTGATGATGACATGTGTTTTTCAGCGAAAAGCAAGAACGCGACACGAGAAGACCGAATTGGTTAATGACCAGTTTTTTAGTGAAAAGCAAGAATGCAACCCGAGAAGATCAAATTGGTTAGGTATTTTCCCAAAAAAGAAAAATGAAGAACCATGAGAAGAGAGAATGTGAAATCAGATGGCACCATTAAAAGGAAATCTTTAAAATAAATCCAAATTCTAGATTTGCTTGTTAGTTTGGATACAGTGATATTGTCATTGCTACTATGTACGTACGTAACGTATATACGTATTTGAATAGGTCCAGCAAAAAAAGAAAAAAATTATACAGCATAAGAAACATCTAAAATATATAGTTTCAAAGAGAAATAGACTTCATTATTGTAGATTGTGTGTCATGTCTGAGTATCTTTTTAATGGATGAGCCAAATCTTAGGCATTTAGAAAACCAATTTTCTTCCAAATTTTTAGCAAAAACTAAATAGCAAGCTATGTACATATGTATTAGACCTCTTTAGCAATCCTATTGATTTGGGTTGGGTTGTGAGTTCCTTCATAGCAAATAGCTCAGAGACGACAATGTCGATGGGTCGGAGATATAGTGAGCGGGAGTCGTGGCCATTTTTGGATTTTGATGGCGGAAAGATTTGTGAGAGGGGAGAGAATAGAGTAGTGGGTTTTATAGGTGAATGATGGTTCACTGCAGTTATGAAATGGAGAAGGCGAAGAGGGTTTTGAATTGAGATAGGGAGAGGGGGATGAAAAGAATAAGGGTCATAATAACATGCACATCCACTAACCTACTATTATATATCTTTTTATATATTAATTGTGACATTAGTTAGCTATATTAGTGCACATCCACTAACCTGCCAACCCTATATTTTATATGAATAATTCTTTTTTGACCCAAAAAATGGGACCATTCTAGGGGACAGGTGACATGAAAATTATTTGCACTATTTTTAATTCCATGTTGGAAATTTAATTTCTGAAGTTTCTCTCTCTCCGCAACTCCCCTCTCTCCATCCCCACCCCAAAAGCCTCTAACAACTAACGTTCCAGTAATCTTTTAACCACTGCTACAGGGAGCTTGAAGTTGGAGCTTTACTCTAAGGTCTTGGTACTAATTCCCTCTATTTCACCATTGATTCCTCTTGCAATCAGTTGGTAGCCCTTCATACTTTGTCCTCAGATTAACAATGTCCTCCAACTTGATTTTGTCATAAGTTCAAGTTTCTCAAAGCAAAAATAAAAACATAGAAGAAACAAATTTTCCCTTTCTGTTCATAATTAAAGACAATGAGAGCTTGTGGTGTGCTCAACCATCAAGAGCTAAGATCTATTTCATGGCAAATTGGGTAATAGGCTAATTTGGTATCATACAAGAGCAAGTTCTGCACTCTATGAAGCTCAATAAAATGTAATCTTTTTTAGCAAAGGAGAAGGAGGAGCGATTGTTCTGTATGTTGGGATAAACCCAGGGCCCAATAGAGCAGGATTGCAGCTAAAGTATTGCAGAAGTAATAAAGAACACACAGATTTACGTGGAAAACCCCCTCAAGAAATTGGGGTAAAACCACGGGCACATATAGAAGAATTCACTATGAGGAAAAACTTAGGAGGATTACAATCTCTTTTACAAGGAGATACTCTCTATTATTTTTCTCACTTCTATATGTAGAGGAGTTGTTGTTTCGGGATGATTTTTCGAAGGATTTACGGGCTTTTTATAGATCGTGAAAAATACTTGCACCCAATATTTTATTTGCGCGTTCGGTATGAGCCGCGAAAATTTTGGTGCCCGATAAAACAGGTGGGGCCGCCATTCTTTGTTTGTCAAAAGGCTGCGACAATCTTCACTTGAAGATTTGATTGAATATCAATCACATCTTCACACCATTATTTCTATCTTGCCATCTTCATATTCTCCACGCCTTCATAGGGGCGAGGATCGACACCAAACAAACTTGTCAAGATTGACGCCTTTGTCGAAAAAATGCTGGGTTATCTTTGGTGTGAATTTTCTGCATATCCACGGTTCCTTCCTCCACTTTCTCACGAGCGGTGGTATTGAACTCGAATGTGTTTGGTTTTGAATGAAAGGTGGATTTCTTGCCAAATGCAAAGCACTCATTGTCACAAAGAGAGAAATCTTCTTTTGTTCATGGTCGAGCTCCTCCACACCATCTTCAACCATATCGCCTCTTTACTAGCTTGTGTAGGCTGCTACATATTCTATACGTTGTTGAAGTAGCCATGGCATTGCGGCTTTGAAACCCGCAGGCTCGCAGCAAAACAAACATAGCCCGTGGTGGATTTGCTATTATCACGATCACCGCATAATCGGAATCAACATATCCATCGACAATAAAATCGGATCCCCATAACATAATGCAACATCCGAGGTGCCCTTAATGTATCTTAGGACCCTCTTTCTGACATTCCAGTCTCTACCGAGATTCGCCATGTATCGACTAACCACTCCCATTGCTTGTGCAATGTCCGGTCTTGTACAAATCATTGCGAACATCAAACTTCCATTTCTGATGCATACGATTTTCGAGACATCTCCATCCTCTCTTCTTCCTTTGCTAGGACACATATTGGAGGATAAATTGAAATTAACAGAAGTGGGTAGAAATTGGCTTACAATCTTGCATGTTGAAGCCGCAAGATTTTCTTCAAATAATTCTTAGAAAGCCAAATCTTCCTATTATTTACGTCTCGGGCATCCCTAGAATCTTGTTTGGATCCTAAATCCTTCATTTCAAATTCCTAGCCAATTGAGCCTTCAATTCTTTGATATGATCTTTGTTGGGGACTGCAACCAACATGTCGTCAACATACAACAATAAAATAACAAAGTTATTTTGCCAAACCTCTTGAAATATGCACAAAGTGGAGTTGATTTTGTATCCAAGGCTCATGATGAATGAATCAAATCTCTTGTACCAACACCTTGGCTTTGTTTTTAGGCCGTGAGAGATTTGTTTAGCACGCAAACCAAGTTCTCTTTTCTTTTCTTCAAAACCTTACGGTTTGGAGCATAGAAATTTCTTCTTCAAGATCTCTATGAAGAAATGCTTATTTTACATCTAGTTTGCTCTAGATGTAAGTCAAATATAGCTCATAGCCGATACTATTGAATGATGGAAGGGATCGAATTGTCGGGATCGTATGATGATGCATTGAATTACTAAAGATGCCCCTAATTTTGTTATTAATTTTCAACTAGCTTATGACTCAATGAACAACTGTACATGCCATGTCACCTGTCCCCTATATCTGTCCCTTATTTGGGTCCTCCTAGCACCACTCATTTTATATATTACTTGTGGCGTTAATTAATGAGAGAGAAGCATGTGGGATTGGATAGGATAGTATATGAATTATTCTTTTAACAGTTTGATGGAGTTTTTGTTTTTAAAATGTAGTTACATGGAATATAAAGAGACAAACAATTGCTCATATTCATACGTGCACTATCTGTAATAGAGTAAACCAAGATTTTAATAAAACCAAGTTTGTAAATTCGTCAGTATATATCCATATAATAAACTTTATCCTCCAATGGGTCATTTTCATACATGCACTGTATATAATAGACTGCACCTATATATCATTAAAACCAAAATTTTAAATTCGGCTTTAGATACATTATACTGTATAATAGGGCAAACAATATAGTATAGTTTTAAAAATGTCAGACACCTTTAATTTGAAGAAACAATGAAAACGTTACATAAGTGATATAAGGAATATGGTTTTATTATAATTATTATGTTTGTTTTAATTAATTAATTATGTCCCTTAATATAATAGATATTTGAAGTAACTATTACAATTTATATCCTTGAAATAGATTCCAATGAGGTCACTTATGGGGATATTGAATGAAAATTAGGGGTATTATGGGGAAAAAGTTTTAACACCCTTCACAGTTTTAGAATAATATTAGATAGATATATAGAGAGAGAGAGAGTAAAGCTCGATAAACTTAAGTGGATAGGAGCTGTATGCACAGGCTTTTATCCTTCATTATGCTTTGAGATTTGGGCTACACATCGATGCTATCTTTGAGATTTGTGCCTTTATTTGTATTACACTGCTAGCACAAATCTCAATGCAAAATCAATGGATAAAAAGTTGGTGGACAAATAACTCTATCCACTTAAGTTTATAGGAGATTTACTATATATATATATATATATATATATATATATATATATATATATATATATATATATATATATATATATATATATATATATATATAGAGAGAGAGAGAAGCGAGGCTCTATAAACTTAAGTTGATAAGATATAGTGTCACCAATTTTTATATCCATTGATGTTGCCTTGGGATAGTTGAAATCAAGATGCACACAAATATCAAAGATGGGCTTTATATCTTCACGGATCCCAAGGCAACATCAATGGTTAGAAAAGTTGGTGGATGGCTATTCCCTATCAACTTAAGTTTATAGAGATTTACTATATATATATATATATATATATATATATATATATATATATATATATATATATATATATATATATAAAAGAGAAACCTACTCTCAAATGAACCATTGTGGTGTGTTTGGATGGAGGTGAACCAATAGAAGTTAAAGTGAAATTTTGTTTTCACCTCGTTTGGGAGTTTTTTTGAGGGGTTAGAGGATGGAAACGGGTGTTAAATTTGCACTCATTTTTCTCCTCAATTTGGCTGAGAGGAAGTAATAGAAACGGGTGTAAAATTTTACAATGTAATAAGACAACAATACTCTTATCACACTAAAATCTATGACCAAGATTCATTCACATCTAATATATAAGGGTATTTATGTAACTTTGACTATATTCACTTTACTTCCATCCTCTAATATAGAACTCCCAAACAATGTAAAATAAATTTACTTCCGTTATCCTGACTAAACTCCCAAATAATATTTTATCTTTTCACTTTCATTTCTTACCTTTCCTTTCCGTTATTTAACTTTCCGTCCCTTCCCTTAGTTAACTCCGAAACACTGCCCAAAACAACATCAAAATCTCTTCACTCCCAGCATTAGAAATCCGTTCTCATCTTTTGCCGGGCAGAAAAGGAAGTAGTATCTGTCCTTCTCTCTCTTATCCATAATAAAGTTCTCAATTCCCAACAAGAACCCACACGTGAGTCCTCAATTAAAACCAGCGAAGATTTTGGCCAAGAGCCAAAACCAAAAGCCTCACCAAAATCGAGTCATCTTTTATAAAGCAAATCGCTTGTTATTTTTTAAAGGCTAGATGACACTTCAGTATCCTAGTTTCATCACCTCACACCTAAATACTCTTTAAGTTATATTTTAATTCTATTCTAAGTTGTAAAAATTTAGCACTTTAATATTCTAAATTAAAAAAATAATACTTAAATATTATATTAGTTCATCACATTTATGCTTAAATATTATAAATTATAAAAGTAAAATTTTAATATTTTAAATTGCAAAAGTAGAACTTTAATATTTTACATTAGTTGTCTAATAGAAGTTATTAACATACCAATTTTTTATAAATTAAGATATTAAAATGCTACTTTTATAGCTTAAGATATTTAAGATATGATGAAACAACAGACGCTTAAGTTTTTTCCCTCTTCTTAAAAGAAGAATAAAGTCCACCTCATGACCTTGGGAACCAGTCATTTCCTTTCAATGGTAGGAATTACTATGATTTAACTAAATAAAATCTAGATTTTGAGGATAATTTTGTTTGAAATTTATGTAGGCATCAAAATTGTGAAGAACCTCAAAATATGACTAAATCATGAGAAGATCGAAGGACAATGTCGTCGAAATCTCAAGAAGTCAACACATGGGAGATTGTGTCTGCTTCTGATCGCGAGACACTTGTTTGTGTCTCGCCACGAAGCGAGACACCTTGATGTGTCTCGCTATTAGTGAGACACTTGTGTGTGCCTCGCACGAAGCGAGACACCTTGATGTGTCTCGCTATTAGTGAGACATTTGTGTGTGCCTCGCGACGAAGCGAGACACCTTGATGTGTCTCATAGGCGAGATGCACTTGTGTCTCGCTAACCGGCGACACCCGTAATGCTTGAAACGAGCTCTTGAAGGGTCTAAATCAATGCTAGAGGGCCCACTTGACTTTATCAACGCAGAAACGCTCGCACATCGCTAATGCTACATCGCGAAGATACCACTAGGCGTAATTCTAGGGCATTTAATCATGCCTAAAAGCGTGTGGAAACCATACGGTTCTGGATTTATTGCTCGCTTGTCGGGCCGTTTTATACCGCCGGCCTAGCATGGTGGTAAATGCACGCCGCCGCTTAGCGAGTAGCCAGGCTGTGCAGCCGAAAGGCTTAACCAAATTTCTCGTGACTTATGACACTTGTGTTTCAAGAGGGCACGCTTCCCAAAGACTATAAATACCCTCCCACGCCCACTCGCGTGGCCGGGCCATCAAAAAGGGTAATCGAGATCCAAGCTTCCGGAGTTCAAGAAACACCGGAGATTCCTCGAAGTTTAAGCTTTGCCTTAATTCTTGAGAAGAGTAGATATCTTACTTTGCTAAGATATTTGCCGTTCTTTGTCCTTTATGGCATCGCCTAAACCCCGCCGATTGGATCGACGTCAGCCGGGTCCACTGATGGCTCCTGGCAGACAGTAAAGTCCCACAAAACAAGAGATCTACACTTGTAGCCTTTTGTTCGAGTTTGTAAGAGAGTTAGTTAATTTCCTTGTAGCGAGAGTTAAAGTGTAATTTTCTCAAGTTTTACAAATGGAACCAACTTTCGACCCAAACAATTTACAAATTAGATATATTGTGAAACTATTGAATGTTAGATTTAAATCTAATTAAATCTATTTGTGGGCACATATGTTACATTAATGTGTAGTGCTATACTTAAGGCTAACCCACTAAAGTGATCAATCAATTTGGGTTAATGGGTATTTAAATAAATTATGGGCTAAATGTGCAGATACCAGGTTGTAATTACAATTTGATGAGGGGCCAAATTGTAAAAGTACAACACCTATATATATGGGGTTATGGTCCCTAATCTAGGGTTACGTTCTCTAATTCTCTTCACCCCCATCTAGAGAGAAATTCGGCTATAGAGAAACCCTCAAGATTAGAAGATCTAAAACCCTAATTCAGATCTTTATGGATTCGAGGTTTTGGCCGTCGTTCCCTTAGCCTCACCAAGAATGCTTGTTGGCCGTGGCCCGCTGCCAAAGGTAGACAAATGGTATGCGAATCGTGAAACCCTATGGTTTCAAAACCCAGAGTGTGAACCAAATCGGTGGCGGCGGCTTCACCAAACCCTAAGGAGTGAAAACAAACTTCGGTCGAACCTCGTGTTCGAACTTCAGCGAACTTCGTTCGATTCAAATAACTTCATGTTTGTTTCCGCAGCTCACAATAATAGCAAGCTCCAAACGAACCTCGCGTTCGTTTTGTCGATCGAACCTCGTGTTCGAACTTCGCTTGAACCTCGCTTCATTCCAACGTAACCTCGCTCGCTCATCAAGTCGAACCTCGTGTTCAAACTCAAGTCGAACCTCGTGTTTGAACTTCGCCAACCTCGCGCTCAAACTCAAGTCGAACCGTGTTTGAACTTCGCTGAACCTCGCGCTCGTTCATCAAGTCGAACCTCGCTCGAACTCAAGTCGAACCTCGCTCGAACTCAAGTCGAACCTCGGTTCGAACTTCGCTTGAACTCGTTCATTCCAAATGAACTCGCGTTCGTTTTGTCGATCGAACCTCGTGTTCGAACTTCGCTTGAACTCGCGTTCTTTCCATGAGTTACGTTCATCCGCTCGCTTCTCCATTTTGTTGTGGGTCGCCGTCACTGGTTGTCTTTTGATGCCTTCTTGCTTGCGAATCACGAGAAATTCACCGTCTGTATTCTCCTCCATTATCGACCTCAAGCACTTGATCTTCTTGTCGATTCAAGCTCGACATTCAGCTTTGTAGGCTTTAAAGGCGAGAACACATCCGCCTTCTTCTTGATAGGATACACCCAACATCTCGGGGTAATCATCAATAAAGGACGCGAAATGCCGGCTCCTCCCATGGATGTAGCGATGCTTGCGTACATCCGAGAATGAACAGGTTCGAATAGCATTGCTTCTAGAACTTCGATGTGTTGAACCCAGCGTCTTTGCTTGCGTAACACAATGCTCACAAAAGCGGAAGAGCTCTGGATTTGAGCCAGGCGAGGTTACGATCGGAAGAATCTTCAAACCTCGTTACGACATGTGGCCTAGTTGCGGTGCCGCATCATGGTTTCTTCTTCTCCGGTGGTTGATGCCAGCATGAATCGGCTTCTGCGAGTCTCTCCCTTGAGCATGTATGCAGTTGCGGCTATCTTTTCTCCTTTGATCACCACAAGCCCTCTAACAATCTTCATGATCCCATTTTATATGAGTTTTGCATCCCAGTTCATCTAATTAAAGACAATAGATTCTTCTTCAAGCCCTTATGCGTACATCTTGAATGGTGCGTATTGTACCATCAAACATTTTGATTTTGGCGATTACCAATAGAAATCTCGAGGCATGGTCATTTCCCATGAATCTGGATCCTCTGAGATAGGTTCATTTTGTGGAACCATTCCCTCAGGAGGTCATGTGCCAGAAGCTGCTGAATCTAGAAGCCGGACATCGACAAACCTCTTCCGCCTTCATCAGGTGTTTGCTCGGTATAAGATTTCACCATCGTCGATAATGGCGACAACACATCCTTGAGATGTTGATGGCTCGAAGACTTTTATCACTACTCTTCTTATTTGAACACTCGACGGCGTGCCTTCTTGCGGTTGTAGCATTTGATATGCTTCTTACTTCTTGACGATCTACCGCGGCTGACTCGGACTGGTTAAGTTGATCTTCCTCTCGTCACCGATAAGGCCTCCGGCTTCGCTGCTTGAACTTGCCCACCTCTTCTTTGTTCTTGCCGATTTTCTTCCTCGAGCGGTAATTTCAGCGTCGTCGAAAACTAGCTTCTCATTAAGGGCGTTGTGAGGTTGATGATGAGTTGATCAATGGTCGGGTAGACTCACAGTAGAAACTCATCGTTTACATTGCATATGTCAGCGTTGTGGTGGAGAACAATGTGTTTAGGGTGTTGATGTGGTGGTCATCGATGTAGATTCGCCATCAGGAGAGTGGAGTCTTTTTAGAAGATTTTATTGTCTTGGGGATTTAGCCTCATATAGTTTTGTTAGATTGTCCCGGATCTCCTTTCTTTGTCTTCTTCTCTTATGCTTGGCGGACCACGTCGGTATCCCGGGATGGAGATTTGCAATAGCATTCCGTCCATCTCGTTAGCTTCTCATCACGTGATGTCTGATGGCCTAAACGATTATCTTTTCTCAAGATAGCCTTTATCTTCAACTTCAGCGAGAATTACTCGTTTGAATTTCGATCTTGAAAGCTTTCGCCGTTGCTTTCGCGAGTAACTCTCTTAAAGGCGATCTTGGTATTTATGACGATGCAGTATTTATGAATAATGCCGTCTTATACGCTTGATCAGAGTTATTTATGAGCAGTCATGGTACTGGAAGTGAATAGTGCCGAACACCTTCGAGTAAATGATATCTAAACTTTACGATGTGAAGGATCCTTTTGGTGGCGATGCAAATCGATAAGCGGATATAAATACCTAAGTCGAACTCGATCCACTTGTTGGGATAAACAGGCGATAGAGCGGTCAGCGGTAAAGTATTCAAGTAATAAAGAAACACATGATTCACGTGAAGCCCCGAGAAATGGGGTAAAATCACGAACTGGATAGAAGAATTGGCTATGAGGGAAAAAGCTTGGGAGGATTGATACTACGAGGAGATCTACATTATTTTACCGACTTACATGTGTAGAGGAGTTGTTGTTTACGGGATGATTACGAAGGATTTCCGGAAATTTTTATAGATCTGTGAAAATACGTGCAATATTTTATTTGCACGCGTTCACGAGCCGCAGGCACCGAAAATTTTGGTGCCTGATAAAACAACGGTGGGGCCCGCCATTCTTTGTTTGTCAAAGAAGGCTGCTGACACTGTAGTCAATAGGAGAAGGAAGTGATTGTATGAGGCTGTTGTAACTTCCGTGACAATAGAATGCTAGAAATAAGAATCCAAAACTTTAAATTGAATGATGGCAGGGATCGAATTGTCGGGATCGTATGATGATAGACCAGACAATGATAGCGCGATGGCGGTGTCGGGGATGGCGGTGGATTTGGGAAAAAAGTTTTTTCGGGTCTGCAGCTATCGTAGATGGGAAGAGATGATGCATTGAATTACCAAAGATGCCCCTAATTTTGTTATTAATTTTCAACTAGCTTATGACTCAATGAACAGCTGTACATGCCATGTCACCTGTCCCCTATATCTGTCCCTTATTCGGGTCCTCCTAGCACCACTCATTTTATATATTACTTGTGGCGTTAATTTATGAGAGAGAAGCATGTGGGATTGGATAGGATAGTATATGAATTATTCTTTTAACAGTTTGATGGAGTTTTTTTAAAATGTAGTTACATGGAATATAAAGAGACAAACAATTGTTCATATTCATACGTGCACTATCTGTAATAGAGTAAACCAAGATTTTAATAAAACCAAGTTTGTAAATTCGTCAGTATATATCCATATAATAAACTTTATCCTCCAATGGGTCATTTTCATACATGCACTGTATATAATAGACTGCACCTATATATCATTAAAACCAAAATTTTAAATTCGGCTTTAGATACATTATACTGTATAATAGGGCAAACAATATAGTATAGTTTTAAAATGTCAGACACCTTTAATTTGAAGAAACAATGAAAAACGTTACATAAGTGATATAAGGAATATGGTTTTATTATAATTATTATGTTTGTTTTAATTAATTAATTATGTCCCTTAATATAATAGATATTTGAAGTAACTATTACAATTTATATCCCTTGAAATAGATTCCAATGAGGTCACTTATGGGGATATTGAATGAAAATTAGGGGTATTATGGGGAAAAAGTTTTAACACCCTTCACACTTTTAGAATAATATTAGATATATATATATATATATATATATATATATATATATATATATATATATATCCTCCTTCCCCTCCTCCCTCCCCTCCTCCCTCCATCTCCCTCCCTCCCTCCTCCTCTCTCTCCATCCATTTCCTCTCCCCTCCTCCTCCCTCAGCCCCTCTCCCCTCCCTCCTCCCTCACCCCGACCTCCCTCCTCTTCAAACGAACCTCGTGTTCATTCATCAAGTCGAACCTCGTGTTCATTCATCAAGTCGAACCTCGCGTTGAAACTCAAGTCGAACCTCGTGTTCATTCATCAAGTCGAACCTCGTGTTCATTCATCAAGTCGAACCTCGTGTTCATTCATCAAGTCGAACCTCGTGTTCATTCATCAAGTCGAACCTCGTGTTCATTCATCAAGTCGAACCTCGTGTTCATTCATCAAGTCGAACCTCGTGTTCATTCATCAAGTCGAACCTCGCGTTCGTTTTGTCGATCGAACCTCGTGTTCGAACTTCAGTTGAACCTCGCGTTCATTCCAACGAACCTCGCGTTCGTTCATCAAGTCGAACCTCGTGTTCGAAACTCAAGTCGAACCTCGTGTTTGAACTTCAGTCGAACCTCGCGTTCGAAACTCAAGTCGAACCTCGTGTTTGAACTTCAGTTGAACCTCGCGTTCGTTCATCAAGTCGAACCTCGCGTTCGAAACTCAAGTCGAACCTCGCGTTCGAAACTCAAGTCGAACCTCGTGTTCGAACTTCGCTTGAACTCGCTCATTCCTTCAAACGAACCTCGTGTTCATTCATCAAGTCGAACCTCGTGTTCATTCATCAAGTCGAACCTCGTGTTCATTCATCAAGTCGAACCTCGCGTTCGTTCATCAAGTCGAACCTCGCGTTGAAACTCAAGTCGAACCTCGCGTTGAAACTCAAGTCGAACCTCGCGTTCGTTCATCAAGTCGAACCTCGTGTTCATTCATCAAGTCGAACCTCGTGTTCATTCATCAAGTCGAACCTCGCGTTCGTTTTGTCGATCGAACCTCGTGTTCATTCATCAAGTCGAACCTCGTGTTCATTCATCAAGTCGAACCTCGTGTTCATTCATCAAGTCGAACCTCGCGTTGAAACTCAAGTCGAACCTCGCGTTGAAACTCAAGTCGAACCTCGTGTTCATTCATCAAGTCGAACCTCGCGTTCGTTCATCAAGTCGAACCTCGTGTTCATTCATCAAGTCGAACCTCGTGTTCATTCATCAAGTCGAACCTCGCGTTCGTTCATCAAGTCGAACCTCGCGTTGAAACTCAAGTCGAACCTCGTGTTCGAACTTCGCTTGAACTCGCTCATTCCTTCAAACGAACCTCGCGTTCGTTCATCAAGTCGAACCTCGTGTTCGAACTTCGCTTGAACTCGCTCATTCCTTCAAACGAACCTCGTGTTCATTCATCAAGTCGAACCTCGCGTTGAAACTCAAGTCGAACCTCGCGTTGAAACTCAAGTCGAACCTCGCGTTGAAACTCAAGTCGAACCTCGCTCGAACTCAAGTCGAACCTCGCTCGAACTCAAGTCGAACCTCGCGTTGAAACTCAAGTCGAACCTCGTGTTCATTCATCAAGTCGAACCTCGCGTTCAAATCTGAATTTCAGATTTGGGATTAATTGAATTACTCAAATAATCCATTAAGTCTTTTAGGCCTTTATGGGTCTATCTATGGTTGATTAAAATGGAGAAATCTATTTTAATTGTTTAATTTGGTAGTGAATCAATTATTTAATTCAAATAACATGACACTAAGGCATTAAGGTTGTCTTTTATTCTAAATGATTAATTGAAACAAGATGTTGCCAAAGTAACCTCTCTTGTGTAGATTATTCATGAGGGATATTAGATGGTTGTGTGGATATTTTCGAGTAAATATTTAATCGGCCCAAAGGAAGGTTAATTTTTATGTAGACTGCATACACATCTGCGATGATAAATGCGTGACAATTATAAGGTTTACATGTGGATAATGAATCAATCCAAAGATAGTTTCATTATTTGACATGTGTTATTGTCAGTGTTTGATCGTTGCAACAAGGTATCACTTGCAATTAATATTACTGTCCAAAGACTTGATATTAATATTGTGCTAGATATCTTGAGATGGGATTTTTTAGTTATTTGAATTTTATTGATTACTAATTACAGTTATTAATGTGAAATCTTTTGTTTATTTCAGCTAATGCATCTGCTGCAACCATTTCTGCTAACATAAACTCAATTCCCATGCTCAATGGGACTAATTTCAAGGTTTGAAAAGAGAACATTTTAATTGTTCTTGGCTGCATGGATCTAGACCTTGCATTAAGAACTGAACAACCTCAACTTCTCACTGCGGAAAGCACTCCTGATGCAAAGAAGGAGTATGAGAAGTGGGAACGTTCAAATCGCATGAGTCTAATGATCATCAAGCGCGGCATTCCGGAAGCCTTCAGGGGCACAGAATCCGAAGGGATTACTAAAGCCAAAGATTTCCTTGCCGAAATCGAGAAACGTTTTGCTAAAAACGATAAGGTAGAAACAAGCACGCTTTTAGCTCGCTTGATTTCAATGAAGTATAAGGGCAAAGGAAATATCAGGGAGTATATTATAGAAATGTCTCATATTGCTTCAAAATTTAAGGCACTAAAACTCGATCTATGTGATGAGTTATTGGTGCATCTGGTTCTGTTATCTCTTCCTGCACAATTCAATCAATTTAAGGTCAGTTATAACTGCCAAAAGGAGAAATGGACTCTGAATGAGCTCATTTCATACTGTGTGCAAGAAGACGATTAAAGCAAGATAAGACCGAAAGTGCTCATTTGGCTTATGCCCCTAAGGATAAGGGCAAGAAAAGAAAGAATGATAATGAAGTCGCTAAGGTCAGGTTCGAGAAACAACATAAGGATGATGATCGGTATTTTCTTCTATAACAAATCGGACACGTAAAGAAGGATTGTACCAAATATCACGCTGGCGTGTCAAGAAGAATGCGTTCCTTACTGGTCTGATTCGAGGTTAATTTAGTCTCGCATCGAGAAACACTTGGTGGTTAGATTCGGCCGCTACTACTCACATAAGTATTTCTATCGAGGGTTGCGAGCTAGAAAGTCAAGTGATGGTGAAAGACACATCTTTGTGGGCGATGGACAATCGGTAGATGTGGAAGCAATAGGGCACTTTAGGTTATTATTAGGAACTGGTTCCTATTTGAATTTGAAAGATACTTTTGTAGTACCGTCTTTTAGACGGAATTTGGTTTCTATTCCCTTATTGGACAAATCAGGTTATTATTGTTCATTTGGAAATAATCAGGCTAGTTTATCTTTAAATTCAAATATAGTGGGAACTGGTTTCTTAAGTACTTACGATAACCTATATATGCTTGATACAATTGCTTCTTATAATGAAATCCTGCATGTGGAATCACGTGGTACTAAACGTAAATTAAATAAGGAAAATTCAGCAACATTATGGCATAAGCGCTTGGGTCATATCTCAAAAGGTAGAGTTGAGCGTCTTGTGTCTGATGGCATTTTGGATTCCCTTGATTTTACAGACTTTGATGTATGCATTGACTGTATCAAGGGAAAACAGACCAAAGTTAAGAGATTAGGTGCCAACAGATCTTCAATGTCTTAGAATTGATACATCTGATATTTATGGGCCATTTCCTACGGCATCTTGGAATGGTCAACAATATTTTATATCATTCATAGACGATTACTCACGTTATGGGTACCTATATCTCATTCATGAGAAATCTGAGTCTCTGGACGTGTTCAAATCATTTAAAGCTGAAGTTGAAAACCAACTAAATAAAAGATTAAAATCGTTAGATCGATGGAATGGTGGTGAGTACTACTGGCGGATATGATGGTTCAGTGAACAACGTCGAGGACCATTTGCTAGATACCTAGAGGAATGCGGTATTGTCCCAGTACACCATGCGGGATCACCTAGCATGAATGGTGTAGCGAAGGCGAAATAGGACTCTTAAGGATATGGTAAGAAGTATGATTGCTCATTCTTCTTTACCGAGTCACTCTGGGAGAAGCACTAAAGCCAAAGATTTCCTTGCGAAATCGAGAAACGCTTTTGCTAAAAACGATAAGGTAGAAACAAGCACGCTTTTAGCTCGCTTGATTTCAATGAAGTATAAGGGCAAAGGAAATATCAGGGAGTATATTATAGAAATGTCTCATATTGCTTCAAAATTTAAGGCACTAAAACTCGATCTATGTGATGAGTTATTGGTGCATCTGGTTCTTATCTCTTCCGCACAATTCAATCAATTTAAGGTCGGTTATAAGCGCCAAAAGGAGAAATGGACTCAATGAGCTCATTTCATACTGTGTGCAAGAAGAAGAAAAATTTAAAGAAAGAAAGACCCGAAGTGCTCATTTGGCTTATGCCCCTAAGGATAAGGGCAAGAAAAGAAAGAATGATAATGAAGCTGCTAAGGGTCCAGTTCGTAAGAAACAACATAAGGATGATCGGCTGTTTCTTCTATAACAAATCCGGAGTAAGAAGGATTGTACCAAATATCACCGGCGTGTCAAGAAGAGCACGTTTGACTTTGCATTACGAGGTTAATTTAGTCTCGCATCGAAACACTTGGTGGTTAGATTCGGCTGCTACTACTCACATAAGTATTTCTATGCAGGGTTGCCTGAGCTACCGAAAGTCAAGTGATGGTGAAAGACACATCTTTGTGGGCGATGGACAATCGGTAGATGTGGAAGCAATAGGGCACTTTAGGTTATTATTAGGAACTGGTTCCTATTTGAATTTGAAAGATACTTTTGTAGTACCGTCTTTCAGACGGAATTTGGTTTCTATTCTCTTATTGGACAAATCAGGTTATTATTGTTCATTTGGAAATAATCAGGCTAGTTTATCTTTAAATTCAAATATAGTGGGAACTGGTTTCTTAAGTACTTACGATAACCTATATATGCTTGATACAATTGCTTCTTATAATGAAATCCTGCATGTGGAATCACGTGGTACTAAACGTAAATTAAATAAGGAAAATTCAGCAACATTATGGCATAAGCGCTTGGGTCATATCTCAAAAGGTAGAGTTGAGCGTCTTGTGTCTGATGGCATTTTGGATTCCCTTGATTTTACAGACTTTGATGTATGCATTGACTGTATCAAGGGAAAACAGACCAAAGTTAAGAGATTAGGTGCCAACAGATCTTCAGATGTCTTAGAATTGATACATACAGATATTTATGGGCCATTTCCTACGGCATCTTGGAATGGTCAACAATATTTTATATCATTCATAGACGATTACTCACGCTATGGGTACCTATATCTCATTCATGAGAAATCGAAGTCTCGGACGATTCAAATCATTTAAAGTCGAAGTTGAAAACCAACTAAATAAAAGATTAAAATCGTTAGATCCGATGCGTGGTGGTGAACTACTGGCGGATATGATGGTTCGTGAACAACGCCCGTGACCATTTGCTAGATACCTAGAGGAATGCGGTATTGTCCCACAGACACCATGCCGTGATCACCTAGCATGAATGGTGTAGCCGAAAGACTAAATAGGACTCTTAAGGATATGGTAAGAAGTATGATTGCTCATTCTTCTTTACCGTAGTCACTGGGAGAAGCACTAAAGACAGCAGCCTTACATTCTAAACAGAGTACCTAGTAAAGCTGCTGCTAAAACACCTTATGAGCTTTGACCTGGTCGAAGCCCGTTTTAAAGCACTTACATATTTGGGGATGTCCAATGAGGCAAGGCCTTATAGGCCAAATGAAAAGAAATTGACTCCAAAACAGCTTAGCGCCTACTTTATTGGGTATTCGAACGCTCTAGGGGCTACAAATTTTATGATCCCACACTTAGGACTATTTTTGAGACGGGAACAAAGAACATTCTTTGAGGATGTTGAGTTTGGGGAGAAATAAGGTTAGAGACATTATTTTTGAGGAGGAATTGGCTTCAAATCCAATCCATATCATTTCGACAATATTCAAGTTCCTATAATTGCCATTGATCAAGAAATGAACTGAACCTCAAGAAGACAATGTTGAACAACTCCCTATTCCGAAGAACAAACTCAACAACCTCAAGAACCAAGGCCATTAAGAAGATCCACGAGAAAAGAGAAATGCTATTCTGATGATTATATTGTATTTCTCCAAGAACATGAGGAAAATAATGGAATGATGAAAGATGATCCAATCAACTTTCATCGGCCATGAAAAGTTCTAACTCTCAAAAGTGGATTGATGCCATGAATGAGGAGTACAAGTCTATGCAAGACAATAAGGTTTGGGAACTTGCTCCATTACCGTAAGGTGCAAAACCAATTGGTTGTAAATGGATATTTAAAACCAAGCGGGATGCAAATGGTAATGTGGAAAGGTATAAGGCACGCCTTGTAGCAAAAGGCTATACTCAAAAGGAAGGCGTTGATTATACGTAGACTTTCTCTCCAGCCATCGAAAGACTCTTTTAGAACGATCATGGCACTTGTTGCTCATTTCAATCTTGAGTTACATCAAATGGATGTTAAGATCGCATTTCAATGGGGACATTGATGAGATGATTTATATGGTACAACCGTAAAACTTTGTGTCGAGATCCAAAGAATATGGTTTGTAAATTAAGAAAATCCATTTATGGACTCAAGCAAGCTCCTCGTCAATGGTATTACGAGCGTTCTAGGGGCTACAAATTTTATGATCCCACACTTAGGACTATTTTTGAGGCAGGGCAGCAACATTCTTTGAGGATGTTGAGTTTGGGGAGAAATAAGGTTAGAGACATTATTTTTGAGGAGGAATTGGCTTCAAATCCAATCCATACAGTCATTTCTGACAATATTCAAGTTCCTATACCTGTCATTGATCAAGAAATGAATCCGGAACCTCAAGAAGACAATGTTGAACAACTCCCTATTCCGAAGAACAAACTCAACAACCTCAAGAACCAAGGCCATTAAGAAGATCCACGAGAAAAGAGAAATGCTATTCTGATGATTATATTGTATTTCTCCAAGAACATGAGGAAAATAATGGAATGATGAAAGATGATCCAATCAACTTTCATCGGCCATGAAAAGTTCTAACTCTCAAAAGTGGATTGATGCCATGAATGAGGAGTACAAGTCTATGCAAGACAATAAGGTTTGGGAACTTGCTCCATTACCGTAAGGTGCAAAACCAATTGGTTGTAAATGGATATTTAAAACCAAGCGGGATGCAAATGGTAATGTGGAAAGGTATAAGGCACGCCTTGTAGCAAAAGGCTATACTCAAAAGGAAGGCGTTGATTATACGTAGACTTTCTCTCCAGCCATCGAAAGACTCTTTTAGAACGATCATGGCACTTGTTGCTCATTTCAATCTTGAGTTACATCAAATGGATGTTAAGATCGCATTTCAATGGGGACATTGATGAGATGATTTATATGGTACAACCGTAAAACTTTGTGTCGAGATCCAAAGAATATGGTTTGTAAATTAAGAAAATCCATTTATGGACTCAAGCAAGCTCCTCGTCAATGGTATTACAAGTTTCAACAAATAATTATCTCGCTTGGCTTTGAGATGAATATTGTTGATGACGTGTATATCAAAAGTTTAGTGGGAGTAAGTATATTTTTCGGTTCTCAGATGTCGACGACATATTGCTTGCCACTAATGATATAGGCATGTTGCACCTAAACCAAGAGATTTCTATCAAAGAATTTTGAGATGAAAGATCTTAGGGACGCCTCTTTTATATTAGGAATCCAGATACATCGAGATCGTTCTCAAGGTATACTTGGATTATCACAAAAGAGCTATATCAATAAAGTACTCAAAAGGTTTGGCATGCAAGATTGCGCACCGGTGACACCCTGTTGCTAAAGGAGACAAATTCAGTCTCAATCGCCCTAAAAGTAACCTTGAAATTCAGAAATGCGTAAGATTCCCTATGCTTCACCGTAGGGAGTCTAATGTATGCTCGTGTGTACGTCCGGATATTGCGTACATTGTTGGTATGTTAGGCGATACTTAAGCAACCCCGTATGGATCATTGGATAGTCAAAAGGGTTATGAGGTATCTTCGAAAATAAAAGATTATATGCTCACATACAGAAATCGTAATGTTGGAGGTCATTGGGTACTCTGATTCTGATTTTGCTGGATGTCAAGATAGCAGAAAGTCTACATCAGGCTATATTTATATGTTAGCTAGAGGAGCTATATCATGGAAAAGTGTCAAACAGACACTTGTAGCTTCTTCCACTATGGCAGCAGAATTTGTAGCTTGCTATGAGGCATCCAATCATGGAATATGGTTACGAAATTTTGTCACTGGACTGCGCATTCTGGAAAATATTGAAAGACCACTAAAGTTATTTTGTGATAATAAATCAGCAGTAATGTATTCCAATAACAACAGGAGCTCGACTAAGTCAAAACATATTGACATTAAGTTCCTAGTTGTGAAAGAAAGGGTACAGAGTGGTCAGATATCCATAAAGCATATTGGGACAAACTCCATGATAGCTGATCCTCTTACTAAAGGATTACCACCCAAGGTCTTTCATGAGCACACAGCTCATATGGGTGTTGTAATATTTGAGGATATCTTGTTTTAGTGGGAGTTTGTGATTTATTGCTTTATGTGTATTTTGGACATATTTATGTTTGGTTATTTTCTCGACGTAATAAAGTATTGGATTATACACTCTGCTACATTATGTTTGAGGATGACCTCACTAAAGTTTAAGGTAGGACCAGTTGAAAATAGACATGCACAGATCACATTGCATGTAATTTTCATGCTGCACATCCATGATTGATCTATGTCATTTGACTGTATTAGTATATGTGACCATTGATGGGTTCACTCACGATAAATGTGACGAAGACCGCTTTGATCCTATATTGATATAGTCAATGGACGAGATTGTTTGGAGATACCCTTATCAGTGATAGCAATTTTGAGCTCATAAAGTTATACACATTTTCAAGGAAACATATGGTGCCCAAGTGGGAGATTGTTAGATTTAAATCTAATTAAATCTATTTGTGGGCACATATATTACATTAATGTGTAGTGCTATACTTAAGGCTAACCCACTAAAGTGATCAATCAATTTGGGTTAATGGGTATTTAAATAAATTATGGGCTAAATGTGCAGATACCAGGTTGTAATTACAATTTGATGAGGGGCCAAATTGTAAAAGTACAACACCTATATATATGGGGTTATGGTCCCTAATCTAGGGTTACATTCTCTAATTCTCTTCACCCCCATCTAGAGAGAAATTCGGCTATAGAGAAACCCTCAAGATTAGAAGATCTAAAACCCTAATTCAGATATTTATAGATTCGTATTGCTCAGCCTCTTATTATGTTATTCTCTTTGGATTAATCATGCCTTTAGAAAGTACAACATTGAAATCATATCAAATTCTTACATGCAGTTCACATCTCTTTGAGCTTGAGCTTGAGTTTAAAGAGGATATAACAGAGCTACCCCTAATTTGTAGATAATTTTCAATTTGACATTAATGAGATTGAAGAGAAAATTAAGATTTTGGATATTAGCTCTACTTCGAAGCTTATAGCCTTAATTTTGGAATGTGCAGGGATTGTTGTTAGCGGAATATATGCAGGGAATTTAGTTTGTATGTACAGGGAATTGAATGAAATCATCTCATTTTTTAGTTTGGAACATCGCCGATCCCGTCGGCCGATACATATCGCCGACGGCAATACCGTCGGCGATGTTTACACTTCACGACGGCTAACCGCCGCAATGTTCTTCGCCGACGGCTTGCCGTCGCCGACGGTGAACATCGCCGATGGTATTGCCGTCGCCGATATGTATCGCCGACGGATTCCGTCACCGATGTTTATAATATCATCGACGGGCAAGCCGCCGCTGATGTAACATCAACGACGTATGCATGCCGTCAACGCACTCACGAATGAGCATTATCGACGGCAACCGTCAGGATGTTTCTTCTCCGACGGACTATTATCGACGGCATATTCTGACGGAAGCCCGCCAAGGATAGTTATTGCCGACGGGCTTGTGGGCATCCTTGACGGAAGCCCGCCAAGGATGCGTGGTTTTCCACTAGTGCTAGCTACCTCTGTTATGTCATCAGCTTATTACTGCATCAGCTTTAGACTAGTTCAAATTAGGGATCATGTGACTATCACGTGATATTCCGTGTGCAAATTTTCTTCACTGGTGACAGAATGTGCCTTATTGAGTAAAAGTTTATGAAATAACTACATAATGCTGGAATACAAAAATACCAACCTGGTAGAGGGGCCTTAATAAACATACTAATTTGGTGATTTAGCTGGCTGAAAAGTACATATGTTATGTGATATAAGATTTGTTTAAATAAAACAAATTATATAAGGATAAATTACAAGAAACTCCCTTCATCTATACTCAGTTTTGAAGAAACAACATAAGCTACTAAGTATTAACTTCAACAAAAAATGCTCATGATCTATACTCATTTTTTCAAGGATCTCCCTTCATCCATAATCAGTTTCTCAAAATCCCCTCATCTAAACTTGCTTTAGAGTTAACTTGTGATATACGTGTGCGGCTTAAATTTAAGTCTACAGACCATGTTCAAATTTCACAAAGCTTTGCAGAATTTAAATTTATCTTTGCCATATCATAAGTTTACCCAAATTAAGTTAAAAATAGATAAGAGGATTTATTAAAATATTGAGCAAAGTTAAAAGGGTTGCTTGTAATTTACCCTTTATTTAAATCAGAATCTTTCAATATGTTCTAAAACCTAGGGTTTTTATAATTTCAATTTAGTCTCGAATTTTACTAGCTATTTCAAATTAGCCTATATAGTTGGCTACATATTGATTTCGAGATAATTATTATTTTTATTAATCTAGATATGTTACCTAGCTCTGTTAATTAACCTGAGCCCTAAAGGTTATTAGCTACTCATAATTAATTAAAGAGAAAAGAATGTTAAAGAGAATTAAAGAAAAGAGAAGTGAGAACAAGAAAATAAGAACAAGAGCAAGAAAATAAAAATAAAAAATTAAATAACTTACTAAATTGAAAAAGTAAAAAGAAGAACTTGAACTCCAAAATAGCAAGAAAAAGAAATTTATTGAATTCTCGTGAATTGAATGTGTAAAATACAATGGCCCTAGGCCCATATTTATACTATATAAGAATCTCTCATAACTATAGGATTAAATTTGAACTCCAAGTAACCCTTACAACCATAGAATTTGATTTGGCCTCCAACTAATTCATTTCCTAATATAAACAAAGTAAAAACACTGCAGATTCTATTTTGGCAAAGTAAAAGAACTGCTCAGTTTCTATTTTTATGCCAAAATCAAGAATTGTTGATTAAATTTCAAGAATCTACCAATCTGGATGGATCCATCTCGTCGACATAGGCAATTTTTATACATAATATGTTAGATTCTCGACTTCGGATTGAGAGATATTGCCTTTTATTTGTGGTTAAAACTCTGAATCTGAATTTGACTAGATTTTATTTTCCTTGGCTTTCAAATAATTGATATTTTTTTTCTCTTGTTTCCGTACTATGGATATAATTGGAGCTTGACTGATTCTTCTAGAATTTGGGCTTTTTGGCTTCAATGGGCTTCTTTAAGCTTCTCTTTATTCAAAATCTATTTTTTCTAAAAATTCACTAAAAATACCCAAATAGTAATTAAATATATACAAAAATAAAGGAATGGGGATATAAAAATAATATAAAATATGCTAATCACCATGTACGCTTCCCCGTTAGGTTTCTCAGTCAGAAGGCGATCCTTCTTGAGTTCCACATGGCGAGCAATATCATTAAAAGTTTTGATGCTGTCATTATGGGTGAGGTTAGCCCACATATGCTTCCGTAAGCTAGGTAGAGAACGTATGACAGTTTGAACCTGTTGTTCATCAGAAACCTCATACCCTGCTGCTCACAACTCGCTAGTCATGTTTGACATAACAATAAGATGTTGCCTCATCGAATGATCATGGTGCTTCTTATAACCGTCAAACTTGAGAGTTGGCTGACATTGTCTAGTAGTGGAAGTCCCATCACATTGGAGCTTAATAGCATCCCAAACTGCCATAGTTGACTAAAACCTCTCAAAACACAACATGATATCATCTCCCATGCTGCTCAGCATAAATATGCGAGCAACATGATCCTTCCTCTTCCAAACAAGGCTTTTGATCACGCCTATGCTGCACAGTGTTGCACTGCTCAGGCTCAATCACTAATTATGTTATGGTTTCCAGCATATCTTGCTCCTCGAGGAGATACTGAATCTTGCGATGCCAAACATCGTAGTTCTTCTCATTCAGTTTCCCCCCCCCCCTCTTATTGAGGTCAGCAACGATGCTCTTAGTAGCAACCATAGTCAACTAGAAACATAATAAATGTCACATAATCAATAACTAGTGGAATACATAAATGTTTTGCCGCATTATCTTGAATAAATTAATAATAATTTAACTAAGTTATGGAATCAACGAAATATAATACATCCAATCATCTCCCATTAACATAGTTTTATCATTATTAAATTATTTAATTGTGGAAAAACTAGGAATTAGGAGAGAAAATTTCTAGAAAAATATTCTACTAGCCTAAAACCTCCCACTAAAATATATATCATGACATGTTATCAAGCATGCTAATTAACAACAAATAATTAAGCATGTCAATTGATTTCTAGAAAATTACAACTAATTTTATGCTAAACATGCCATGAAATACTAGAAAATAACTTATAGAAACTTTTGCAGCAATTAATAGAAATTTCTAGGTAAAATTGTAATTTTATAGAAAACTGGGCCAAACTGTAATTTTTCAGAAATTGGGTCAAAACTGTAATTTTACATAAACGGGTCAAACTATAACTTTCCAGAAATTTGGTCTGTTTGCAAAAAATAGAAAGATTTTTGGACTAAATTGCAAGTTTACACAAAACTTTGTCTGTTTTCAAATTTCTAGAAAACTCCGGGCTTCTATAATTTTCCATAAAACAGATTCTGGGTCTGTTTACAATTTTTCAAAAAAATTGGATCAAAAAGTAATTTTCAAAAGCATAAACTGTTTGCTAATTTCAGGTAAAGGCAAGTGCTATGTGTAATTTTGCAAAACTATCATTTTACATGAGGTGTAATGTACAAAATTTGAGGGGTCGAGTTGCAAAACAACATATCATGTTCAACCTAGCACATAAGGACCCATTACATCAAGCAAATTTTAGACCATCATAACTTTTCAACCAATGATCCAAAACATCACTAGTAAAAATTGAAGCATCCTAGACGGAGTATTCTAGACAGAAAATTTTCCGTATAGGATGTAGTCATTCTAGACGAAATTATTTCCATCTAGGATAATCCGTCTAGAATGATTCATCCTAGACGGAAAACGGTCTAAATTAGCTTTTGTAGATGGAATTTGTTAATTGAATTTTTTTTTCTCGCAGGACCCACTATCCTCATCCTAGACGGAATTTCCATCTAGGATAGTGGGTCCCGTGAGAAAAAAAATTAAAATCGCAATCAGCCTCATTCAGCTCAAAATTTTGATTCCCCCTAAAAAAAACCAAACCCTAACTTCCAGATACCACGCTCGCCCGCTCCGCTGTCCCACCTCGCTTCTCCATCGTCACTGGCCGCCGCTTCACTCACGCTTCTCCGCACTCCGCCCGCACCCTACCTCCGCCTCTCCGGGCCGGCGCCGCCGTTCCAACCTCGCCCTTGACCTGACCTCGCCTCCTCACCTCTGGTCTGACCTCACCCTTGATCTGTGAGCCTCTCTCTGTCGCTCTGCTTAACCTATTGTTGAGATATAGGGTTAGCATTTGGGAGGCTAGGGTTTCTAAAGGACATGCAAACAAGATAATCAATTTTCTTGATTCATAAAATTTAGTGTTTTTTTGGCTAAATTTTTGTTTGTTTTGATAGGTGACGATCGGTATTGACCATTTGTGTTTTGGTTTGTTTGTTTTATTGTGTAAAATTTCATGGGTTTTTGATTGATTTTGTGTTGGCGATATGTAGCTTCGTATCATGAATGAGGAGTGTGAGTTGATTGATGCTGAAGGGCTTAGAGAGAAGTTGAAGGTATTGACACATGCCAATGTTGATGGAGTCATTGTTGATTGCTGGTGGGGAATTGTTGAGAAGAATGAACCACAGAAGTATAAATGGGATGAGTATAAAAAGCTATTTCAGATCGTGCGAGATTCGAATCTCAAGTTGCAGGTAGTTTTAGATTGCTTGTTAGAGGTTTCCTGAATTTGTTACTTCTTGGCTATTGCTTATTATGTTTGTGTTTCTGAGATTGTGGTATTCTCATAATACTAATTATTTGCTAACATTTGGAAATGATTCTCAAAATATCTTCAAAGTTCTTTCTTAGATAATAGTTTGTATATATGGCACTTATTGAATAATGGGTTGAGTTTAGTTTTTATAGATGAATAAGGGGGCGAGTTTGTTATGAATCAGCATCCTCTCTTTTAAGTTTTGTTGGTTGCTTTTATGGATTCCTTCCTCATATTTTGAAATTGAGTCACCATGTTCCCATGTCCAACACCTAACACCAACATCTTAACTATGTTTTTTGTTGGAGGTAAGCGTATGAATATGTATATTTTTTTGAATGAGAAGTAGAGAAATATTATGTTCTTGAGTCATTTTCCAATTGAACATTTTGACATGTTCACGAATTATCTATAATGGGCTGCAGAAGAGTGTGCGGTTTTGGCGCAGGGAAGGTGCTCGATGCCGGGTCTCAATGATACAAAGTGGTATATTTTTTATGACTCATTTGTTTGATTTGATTTTATGAGTGTTGAATTTTGTGTTTGATTGTGGTTGTTGGTGTTTTGCAGTTGATGATACAAAGATGAATCGTGGTATATTTTCCATCCTCTTTTTAATGCATTATCTCGTATAAGTTTGCTAATTTTTAATATTCTACTTGCTTCACCCTTCCGTTCCTTCTTAGTGATGTTAATCTACTATCACTTACTGTGCTTTGAACTTATTCACATAAGTCAAAGTCAAATTCTGTAATGCTTATCATACACTTGTCAAAGGTACAATGTATAGAAACTAAGCTTCTCTCAACTTGACCACTTTCTTGTACCTACTATTTGAGAATTTAGTTTGTTATATAGTGAGAAATGTGAATGATGTATAAAGACTAATTGGTAGCCAAACTTGCCAACTATTGCTTGATTCATAAAAGGATTACCCGATGTCATCGATAAGCTCAAGTTTTATTATATCATCAATTAACTCACCATTTGGAATAAACAGATTAGACATTTGCAAAAGGAGTAATTGAGTTTTCATTCATCCTCTAATTCATGATGAGCAATATCCTCATCCTAACTTTATTTAGTCATTTGTATCCTTGCTTGTATCATTAATGATGTTTATATCCTAACATATTCCTTACCTGAAACCAATAAAATTGTAGATTGCGCCACTGCAATATCCAAAACTAAAGGATCTAGTGGAACGAAGAAGGAAGCTAAGACAGTTTCAAAGAAATAACCCCTAAAAACTGGCTCGGCAATGGAAGTTCTAAATGTAAAAAAGCGTGATGTAAATATAATTGAAGGCTCGATGCTTCTTGCTTACAGTCAGGCCATTTTTGTATATTTTTTGCTTTTAATCAGTTCGTGTATTGAAAATTAGTTATTATCTATGCAAACAATTTATGTATTGCTCTAGTATTTTGGTGAATGTATTATTTGAATATGATTGGATTTGATATTGGAATATAATTAGATTGTGTTGGATATGAATATGATTTGGTGTTGTGCAATATTGTGCACATATACATGTGATATTATATGCCGTACAAAGTAGATTCTGCAAAAAAAAAGGAGTTATAGCATTCTAGACGGAATATTCTGTCTAGGATGCTTCCCAGGCGGAATTTCCGTCTAGAAATATCCTAGACGGTTATTTTAACCGTCTAGAAATATCCTAGATGGTTTTTTATCCATCTAGGATGTATTTTGTCTAGGATGGGTTTTCTAGATGAAATTCCGTCTAGAATGCCACATCCTAGACGGAAACTTACTAGACCGGCATCCTAGATGAAATTCCGTCTAGGATGGTCAACTTAGACGAAAATCTGGCTATTCTAGATGGAATATTCCGTCTCGGATGCGATATTTTTTACCAGTGCATGTAAACAATATGTCTACAGAAATCTCTCATGTAGATCTACATATAGAAATTAATTGCAGATCTCATAATTCAATGAATATAGAGATATTTGACTGCAAAAATTCGGTTATTCAAAACATACAAAACTTTGAACATAAATATCTCTTAAACTACATAATGGTTTCAAATAAAGTTTTGTAGAGATAATCACATACATATAATATATCATTCATGCCAATATGAGATCATAATAAGAACTATTTTAAAATTTTCCATTAAACATATAACAAGCTTTCTTTCAATGGGTATATATACAATACCAAGATATATGAATGATCATAACAATCAAAAGAGCACGAAATCTAGCCATATAGTTCTGATACCAATGTAAGATATTGAGAAATAAATACATCGAATTGAAAATGCGAATTAAGAATATTACGGATTTGAAGCAATCCTGGATCGTATTCGTCGCCGACCAAATTTATGAGCTCCCTGATGATAGCTGTTAGACTCCCGTTTACAGTGACGAAACGGAAGAACAGTTCATAACTCAAGTGTCTGTCAAATAACTCACAAGATGGCTATGGTTTAGAATAACATTCTCTCTTTCATCCGTTCATAGTTTTCATCTTGGATGAACGGATTTTTATTGACTTCATTCACACAGTGTTATCCCATGAGAATACACTACATATCTTGATCATGGCTTAGTGGGTTAGTGGCTTAAATTGCCACACGTGAAGAGTTGTGCCTGTCATGGGCGCGACCAACTCCCCCGTGTCCTACATCCTTGAACTCGGGAGCTGTGTAATCTGTGGATTTGTTGGTTGTGGCAGGTATATTTTCTTAGTGCTTAGAATAATTAATAAATATTTCTTTCTGTTCAAATTTTGTCTTATTGTAAGTTGGTGATTTCAGTTTATGTGTATTGTGTTAGAATTGTCCGTGGCTATTTGTTATTTATGATCAACCGATTTTTGTAGTTGAAGATAGAATTTCCAAGTGATTAATGATGATTTCTTTTGACATTTATTTAAAATTGCCTTTATATCCACTTACTCATAAAGTTATTCAAGTGTGAACTATATTTTTCAGTACGGTTTGGTCTGATACCATACTTTATGTGAGTATAAATTTGTATAATAATGGATTACTAGGTTTGGGTCAAGAATTGAGTACGTAGAAAGTCGGCGTAAGAGTAGAGGTCAATGTGAAATGCTTTACCCAAGAGAAGATTCATCACCTTAACTTAATTAGTCTTAATTAGTTAGAGCACAATGGATTAGATCATGGCTTATTTTCCATGACATTAGGAGCTAATGTTAAGTTGTTTATGAAGGATTAATATCACCAATCATGTTTCTAATTGTATGATTAGATTACATGGTAGAATTAGTGGGGTTCATTTTGACGGGATCTATGCGTAAAGGGCTACGTGGTTGTCCCATACACAAGTAAAGAATTATTGGCAATAGAGTATTTAGAAATGAATCTCATCAAATGGTGGATATGGTCTTTGAATCCCACATTTGAAAATCTATCACATGTACGACTGATCTTAAGATTCTTTTCCATATTTCATTGCATGTGCTACTATTAGATTCTCTAAAGATGTATTACATGATACCTGCTTGTTGTGCCCTTCCCTCCTATTCCTACTTTTGATGTTCCAATATTTTGAGTTTATTAAAATAAAATGAAAGTAAGAAAATGGTGAAAGTGGATGTGGAGAGATAAGAGAGTGGATGTGGATTATGTGCAAAAGAGGAGTAAATGAAGTTGAGAATGTGGTTGTGGTTATATGCACATAATAACAAAACTAGGTTTGAGATTATATGCACATGAAGGGAATATGAGAGAGAGAAGTAAAATCAATAAAATCAAAAATAAAGGAAAATAACAAACAAATGGAAAACAAGGATAAGAGGAAAATAAAGAAGGTAAAGTATGGAGGATTAATTAAAGATATGAGGAATCTAGAGTAGATCCACTTAGCTTATCTCAATCTCATGAAAATGAGTTGGATTTGTTAGCTAGTTTCAAACAATCTCTAGGGATCCCACGAATATTAGCTCCACACTTAGAAAAGGGTAATTCCCTAGAGGGTTCTAGCCTCAAGGTGAATTAAAGAAAGAAAAATCTATTCTAGAAAGTAAATACAAGAATTAAATACATTGCATGAAAGTAAATTGCAAGGAATTAAATTGCATGGAAGTAAATTGCAAGAAAGTAAATTGCATGAAAGTAAATCTATTCTATAAACAAGAAAATAAAGAAGAAAATAAAAAAGAAATAAAATAGAAACCAACAACTCCTGATCTTAATCTAATCCTCCTTTTGGTCCTTGGATTAGAAGAAGAGAAAGGAAATTGAAGGGGTGAAACATTTCATTTATTGTGTAACAAAAGTTACAATTTTGGAAGGTCTTCTCAATGAAGAGTGACCCTCCTCTCCAAATGGAGTTTTACAAAATATTTCACACTCAAAACACTCACCTTCACCCTATTTATAGCCCAACGAGTTGATGTGAACCATTGGATCAAACCTAGCCAAAAGGAAGAGAAATCCACCATTCGAATGCATTGCAAACCCGGTTGGCGTCGGTTAGCTGATTATATAGGTTGGCCAACCGTCGTCAACGATTGGTTCCCAACCGAATTTGTCTTTTATTGATTTTTCTTCACGAATTTCTCTTGGATCAATTTGGTATCTTGGGCCTTTGTTTGTCTTGATTTGGGCTTCAAATATTGGTAGAAATTAGAGAATTTGAGTCAATGGGCTTTTATTCATTATTTCTTTATTAGCCGCAAAATAAGATAAAATGATTATTAGTAATATCGTTATTCATATAACATAGGTAATAAGGGTATAAAATGTAATTAAAATGTGATAATCAATAGAAATAAAGTTTAAAACTTTTCAGCAATGACATGTTTTGTTCACTAAAACATCAATTAAGCAAAATGGAACTATCTATTTCAACAAATCAAGGGACATATATCACGAATAAACTTACACATTCATACTAGATTCAAGGAATTCAAACATTTATACTTTCTATTTGGAAGAATATTACTCAATTAAATACATTGTAACGTTAGGTACTAAGTTTTTTCTCATGTATTTTCTAGGAACTCTTTCTTTGAGTAGTATATTTTCTGCTCTTTCACTGATTCTTAACTCTTTCTTCTACCGACAGTTTCTTTAACTAATGGTGGTTTTGTATGTAGGCGACAAAATAAAATTCTGGATCTTTGTGAAAAAGTTAAATAGCAAAGATATATTTGCTCTCTCTTATAATGGCAACTAAGGGTTGAGGTCTAGGCAAATGCAAACAAACTCCAGACTGGGATTGATGAGCATTCTAGACATAGTGCTCCCATGATGAGAAGTAGCAGGATCAATGAGCTTTCTGGACATAGCGCTCCGTGATGAGAAGTAGCACAGAGGACTTTCCTCCAACACATTCTGGACATAAGTGCTACTGGTATTGATATTTTATTTTATTTACTATACTCGATCTTTACTTTACTATGAACATTGACAAAATGAATTACTTTTGCAGCAGGAGAAAATGGCACCAATGGGAATTCTTGAGGCTTTCTACATTTAGTGCTATTGGTATTTCATATTTATTTTTCCTGATAAGTTATTCAAATGTGTATTTGCTTTACATTTGTAGCATGAGCTATCATGAGTCTGAGGTGCCCATCTCTTCTAATGCTTCACAGATCAAGACTAATTTGAAATGGTAGTTAAACTTGCAACAGAGGTCACAACAAAGGTCTACATGTAAATGTGTCGGAAGAAGCGATCCACTTCACGACCTTTTACATCTATTCCATCTTTGAGAATACCGCCATTTATAAGTTAATCATTCTTTATAGAATTTTTTTCCTTGTTAGTCTATTCTTAAATTTTGGAATAAAGACACATTATTTGTTAGAAATTGATGAGTATTGCTCTATTTGATAATTTGTCATTTTGTTTATGCACCTTCATTTATGGGTTATATGTTTTACTTTTATATGGCTTTATGTTTTCTCAAGCTTCAAAAATTGTTTAGTAGGTATGTGAGGTGGTGTTTTCTGACCAAAATAAATGCAATTGATCTCCCACCGTTATGAGTATCGGGATCTTTGTATTATCAGTTTATTGACTTGCAAAACTGAGTTCTTTTATTTCTCTTCACCTTCATCCTATTAGATTGGTGCATTTTTTGGATCTTTGTATTATCAGTTTATTGACTTGCAAAACTGAGTTCTTTTATTTCTCTTCACCTTCATCCTATTAGATTGGTATATTTTTTTTGCATTTTATTTTAATAAATAACTTAAAATTACATCATGTTTCTTTCAGCAAATTTTTATATAATTTTCTGCGGCATAGCTCAAGTGAGTTTCAATCTTTTAATCTCATATGTATAAGAATCTGAACAGTTTGGATTCTTAATTCCTTTTTCTTGCTTTTTTGGGTCCATTTTTGTTCTAGATTTCAAGAGATGAAGGCTTGTTAGTTTTTATGCTTTCACCATTTCGGATCATGTAGGTTTCAAATTATTGATTGATCTTATTTTTTAGTATCTCTATTTAGTCTTTTTATTGCAAAATGGGATGCCATTTAGGTCTAGCTGATTGTTAATGCTAGAAAATATCAATATCTAGCTAATGCCTATCAAGATATAATGCTTTTCTTTATTCGGTAATTTCATTTTCGAACTTAACTAAAGACAAGAGTGATGAGAACTTTATTCTTGTTTCTTGATTTTCTTGGGTTTGACTTGTTTTCTGTTTTATTGCATCATCCGGTATTATTTTACTTTTTATGTTAATCTCAATATGTTCTTTTGACGGATCCTAATTTATTCCTAAGTTATTATTTTGATATCAGGAAATTAAGAATTACTTCTCTTATTTGAATTTTATATGTAGTTTGATTAATTGTATCATTGACGAACTACATGTATCTAACTAAAAGTTCTTCTTGTGTATAGGGTCCTACTAGCTCATCGAGGGCAGGAATAGAGCAAGATGATGACGACGAAGATAATATTGATGGTACATGAATGATTTTTGTGTTTTTCAAAGTTGGAGCTACAAGGAGGAGTGATTCTGTAGGGAGAAAACCCTGAAGAGGATGAGATTGTTGGTAATGCTATTATTGTACTCTATTGATACGGGTTATATCATGCTTCTTATTTTTCTAATGGTATATGTACATAATGTGTCTTTCTGTCTAGAGTTCAAGCATGGAAAAGTGTGAAGTGGACCATATTTTGTGTTCAATTGGTGTAAGTTGTAAAGAATTTTTAGCTAACTATCATTTTATGGAGGTGGTTAAGATCTTTTATTGCTTATGTGCGATGGAGTTTCCATCTTAAATGGTTGTGTAAACTCAATTGTGATGAACTGAATCTGATGTATTATTGCTTAAACATTAGCGATGAACTTTGTGACAGAAATGTCATCTCTAATACTATTTTTTGTGAATGTTAATTGCAACGAAATTCCATCTCTGGTGTTGTTTTTTTTAATATCAATTGCGATGGAATTTCGTCTTTGACATTCTATTGCTAATAAATGGCCTTGCAACGGAAAGTCCATCTCAATTGTTGTTAAGAGTAAATGTACTTATGACAAACTTTCATCATAGAAGTTTCGAAGCTGTTTCATATGCGATGGAATTTTGTTGCTAAATTTTATCGCAGCTTTTTGCGATAGATTTTAGGAAACACCATCTGCGATGGACATTGCCATTGCACTTCCATCGTTGACTGTAGCAACAAGGACAGATTCATTTTCCATCACATTAGATGGGCATAGTGATGAGGGATATAGGGACAATGTATTTGCGATGGAATTCCATCACTGTTGTCCATCTGCGATGGAAAATTTTCTTCGCAGGTGCCCTTTTTCTCGTAGTAGAAATTAAAAATAATCTATGTTATACAACTGACTATCCAAAACAAGTGAAAAATAATCTGCGGTGACAGTGGACTATGTCTAAAGATGGTGGGCAACTGCCCACTGTGATCGTGACCTGTCGCAGAGCTGAATGCGTCTAAGTCATTTTAGATTGGTTTTTTTGGGGAATTCTTTTGTATATGGGATATTGCTCTATAAATAGAATTGTTCCTCAACTTTAGGATTAACTAGAGATATCAAAAAGTTGCAAATTATAAAAGAATTGAATAGGATTGTAGAGAAGAAACTAAAGAAGGTAAAAGGTTTTGAAGATCTTTTGGTGAGAATGAGAGAGGATTTCTTCTTTGGTTTCTTGAGGAATATGCAAAAAGGCCAAATCTTATATATATATATATATAAAGAAGATTAAGGTCTCTCCTTGTGTGAATTTAGGAATGCCGAACCATATAAATTTGTGTCTTTGTGGTGATATTTATTTTCTATATGATTGTTGTGCTTTCTAACTATTCTAGGCCTAATTGGGTATTGCTTTTTGCGGGTGTTACCTTAGTTTTTAAGAAGCGGACCATAATGGTAACTTTTTTGCATGGCTATTGAACTGCTTCTACTTTTAAGGGAGCACTTTTAGAAACAATCAGTGATGCTTTTAAAAGCAATTTCTATTTTTGTATTTTATGTACCATATATACCAGTAGATTTTGACAATATTTTTTACTACCAATAAACTTGAAGCTAGAACTATATGTATTTTGGTAATTTTCACTACTTATAATGAGCTTTATGAATGATTTTATCAAAACACCTTATATTACTTTTGGAAGTAGTTTTGATATGATTACTAGACAAACTATTTTTAGTAGTTTATATAAGTTGCTTCTATAATCTTCTTATATAGGAAACTTATTACATGCCTTAACAATACAAAACTAGCCCTAATTAGCTCTTCTCATATGTTTCCATATTGCTAGTAGATCGTTTGTCCAAGTCAAACACTAGATCTAGTTGGTAGATTGATTTGAACTTCCACAATGATCTTTGATTCCCCAACACCCCAAAACCATTTAACACCAGATTATTTATTTTTCTTTCCTCATTGAAGATTATTCCTTTTCCTTACAATGGCTCTCTCTTTACAAGATAATTAAAACATAAGAAAGTGAATACAAATTGAGTACCTTAACCAAATAACAAACTATAGGGCTTTAATGTGCACCTAAAAAATATTGGACACTAATAATGAATCCAACACGATAAAAAATATGATAACCTTAACTCGTTGGGATCTAAGATGCAAACCTAGAGGGTTTGGGGTAGGTTTGCATAAATATTTTGATAATTTAAAATAATGCAGAGAAAATATGAAATAATAAGCAACCAACTCTAAAAAATTCAAACACAGAGCACAAGAGATTTCTTATAGTATTTCAAAATAAATCCTACCTCCATCTTCCTCCTCTCAAATGGACTTCCACACTATGATAATTGTTCTCCTGGATTATAAACCCTACTCCTGTAGGCTTTAAAAGACCGCCCATAGATTAAACGCTAATCTAGTCATCTAAACCGAGACAATGCTATCACTAGTGTGTACCTAGGTTTCCGCTAGTAAACCTCACCCTCAAATAACACTATCTTGAGTATGCTATAAAACCGATCAAAAGATCGTAGAAAAGAGTATTTGATTAAGATACAAATATCAATTAAGCACAAATAAAAAGATCTTGCAGCCCTTTAATGATCAAACCATTCTTCGAAACTTGGAGGTTCAGATTTGGAAGAACAAAAGCGAAGGTAATGATCCTAGGGAAGAATTCATCAAAGAATATGGCTCCAAGCATGAAGAATGTGATGATGATGTGATCAAGAAGGCTCTGAAATGATTTAGCTAATGAACAAACTCCAATCTCTCTCTCTCTCTCTCTCTCTCTCTCTCTCTCTCTCTCTCTCTCTCTCTCTCTCTCTCTCTCTCTCTCTCTCTCTCTCTCTCTCTCAATTAGGTAAGACACATCTATAAAAGTGAGATAGGAGAGAAGGTATAGCATTTGTAATAAATGGTTGAGATTAGATCTCGAAGCTTTAAAATCGATCCAAGCTCATCGATAGGACACTTGCTCATTGATGAGCAATGTGCTCATTAATGGGTCAATAACTCATCGATGGGTAGCATGCTTCGTAATTTTTGGATTCATGAGGAAGGCTTCAAATTGATTTCAAATGACTTTGCTCATCGATAGGTAACTTTCTCATCAATGAGTGAATAGCCTCTGTCAAAAATTTTATCATTAGGGGTTAAGTGATAGGTAAATAAATGTGAACCTAAAGTTGCAAGTATACAACCCTTATCAAGTTATAGTATAAAAGTTATCGATCCCACGAGGAAGGTGTTTGTAGGAGTTAATCAAATTCAGTTCTTATGTTGTGTGTGACAATTAAGAGTGAAACATGATGAAAGTGGTTGTGGGGAGATTAGAGAGTGTTTGTGATTAGTGCAAAATAAAAATGTAAAATGAAAGTAAGAAAATGGTGAAAGTGGATGTGGAGAGATAAGAGAGTGGATGTGGATTATGTGCAAAAGAGGAGTAAATGAAGTTGAGAATGTGGTTGTGGTTATATGCACATAATAACAAAACTAGGTTTGAGATTATATGCACATGAAGGGAATATGAGATTGAGAGAGAAGTAAAAATCAATAAAATCAAAAATAAAGGAAAATAACAAACAAATGGAAAACAAGGATAAGAGGAAAATAAAGAAGGTAAAGTATGGAGGATTAATTAAAGATATGAGGAATCTAGAGTAGATCCACTTAGCTTATCTCAATCTCATGAAAATGAGTTGGATTTGTTAGCTAGTTTCAAACAATCTCTAGGGATCCCACTAATATTAGCTCCACACTTAGAAAGGGTAATTCCCTAGAGGGTTCTAGCCTCAAGGTGAATTAAAGAAAAGAAAAATCTATTCTAGAAAGTAAATACAAGAATTAAATACATTGCATGAAAGTAAATTGCAAGGAATTAAATTGCATGGAAGTAAATTGCAAGAAAGTAAATTGCATGAAAGTAAATCTATTCTATAAACAAGAAAATAAAGAAGAAAATAAAAAGAAATAAAATAGAAACCAACAACTCCTGATCTTAATCTAATCCTCCTTTGGTCCTTGGATTAGAAGAAGAGAAAGGAAATTGAAGGGTGAAACATTTCATTTATTGTGTAACAAAGTTACAATTTTGGAAGGTCTTCAATGAAGAGTGACCCTCCTCTCCAAATGGAGTTTTACAAAATATTTCACACTCAAAACACTCACCTTCACCCCTATTTATAGCCCAACGGAGTTGATGTGAACCATTGGATCAAACCTAGCCAAAAAGGAAGAGAAATCCACCATTAAATCGGAATGCTAAACCGATTTGCTATCGATTAGCCAACCGTTAGTAACCGGTTAACCAAGTTTGGTCAACCGATTGGTTCCCAACCTAATTTGTCTTTTATTGATTTTTCTTCACGAATTTCTCTTGGATCAATTTGGTATCTTGGGCCTTTGTTTGTCTTCGATTTGGGCTTCAAATATTGGTAGAAATTCGAGAATTTGAGTCAATGGGCTTTTATTCATTATTTCTTTATTAGCCCGCAAAATAAGATAAAATGATTATTAGTAATATCGTTATTCATATAACATAGGTAATAAGGGTATAAAATGTAATTAAAATGTGATAATCAATAGAAATAAAGTTTAAAACTTTTCGTGCAATGACATGTTTTGTTCACTAAAACATCAATTAAGCAAGGGTCGGAACTATCTATTTCAACAAATCAAGGGACATATATCACGTAATAAACTTACACATTCATACTAGATTCTCAAGGAATTCAAACATTTATACTTTCTATTTGGAAGAATATTACTCAATTAAATACATTGTAACGTTAGGTACTAAGTTTTTCTCATGTATTTTCTAGGAACTCTTTCTTTGAGTAGTATATTTTCTCGCTCTTTCACCGATTCTTAACTCTTTCTTCTACCGACAGTTTCTTTAACTAATGGTGGTTTTGTATGTAGGCGACAAAATAAAATTCTGGATCTTTGTGAAAAAGTTAAATAGCAAAGATATATTTGCTCTCTCTTATAATGGCAACTAAGGGTTGAGGTCTAGGCAAATGCAAACAAACTCCAGACTGGGATTGATGAGCATTCTAGACATAGTGCTCCCATGATGAGAAGTAGCAGGATCAATGAGCTTTCTGGACATAGCGCTCCGTGATGAGAAGTAGCACAGAGGACTTTCCTCCAACACATTCTGGACATAAGTGCTACTGGTATTGATATTTTATTTTATTTACTATACTTGATCTTTACTTTACTATGAACATTGACAAAATGAATTACTTTTGCAGCAGGAGAAAATGGCACCAATGGGAATTCTTCGAGGCTTTCTACATTTAGTGCTATTGGTATTTCATATTTATTTTTCCGCAGTAAGTTATTCAAATGTGTATTTGCTTTACATTTGTAGCATGAGCTATCATGAGTCTGAGGTGCCCATCTCTTCTAATGCTTCACAGATCAATACTAATTATACATTCATGACGAGATAGCAAGAAATGGTAGTTAAACTTGTAACAGAGGTCACAACAAAGGTCTACATGTAAATGTGTCAGGAAGAGCAGTCCACTTCACAGCCTTTTACATCTATTCCATCTTTGAGAATACCGCCATTTATAAGTTAATCATTCTTTATAGAATTTTTTTTCCTTGTTAGTCTATTCTTAAATTTTGGAATAAAGACCTGTTATTTGTTAGAAATTGATGAGTATTGCTCTATTTGATAATTTGTCATTTTGTTTATGCACCTTCATTTATGGGTTATATGTTTTACTTTTATATGGCTTTATGTTTTCTCAAGCTTCAAAAATTGTTTAGTAGGTATGTGAGGTGGTGTTTTTTACAGCCAAAATAAATGCAATTGATCTCCCACCGTTATGAGTATCAGTGGGATCTTTGTATTATCAGTTTTATTGACTTGCAAAACTGAGTTCTTTTATTTTCTCTTCACCTTCATCCTATTAGATTGGTGCATTTTTTTGGATCTTTGTATTATCAGTTTTATTGACTTGCAAAACTGAGTTCTTTTATTTTCTCTTCACCTTCATCCTATTAGATTGGTGCATTTTTTGCATTTTATTTTAATAAATAACTTAAAATTACATCATGTTTCTTTCAAAGAATTTTTATATAATTTTCTCATGCATAGCTCAAGTGAGTTTCAATCTTTTAATCTCATATGTATAAGAATCAAGCTTTGGATTCTTAATTCCTTTTTCTTGCTTTTTGGGTCCATTTTGTTCTAGATTTCAAGAGATGAAGGCTTGTTAGTTTTATGCTTTCACCAAATTTCTGATCATGTAGGTTTCAAATTATTGATTGCGATCTTATTTTTTAGTATCTCTATTTAGTCTTTTTATTGCAAAAATGGGATGCCATTTAGGTCTAGCTGATTGTTAATGCTAGAAAATATCAATATCTAGCTAATGCCTATCAAGATATAATGCTTTTCTTTATTCGGTAATTTCATTTTCGAACTTGACTAAAGACAAGAGCTGATGAGAACTTTATTCTTGTTTCTTGATTTTACCGGGTTTGACTTGTTTTCACTGTTTTATTGCATCATCCCGGTATTATTTTACTTTTTTATGTTAATCTCAATATGTTCTTTTGACGGATCCTAATTTATTCCTAAGTTATTATTTTGATATCAGGAAATTAAGAATTACTTCTCTTATTTGAATTTTATATGTAGTTTGATTAATTGTATCATTGACGAACTACATGTATCTAACTAAAAGTTCTTCTTGTGTATAGGGTCCTACTAGCTCATCGAGGGCGGGAATAGAGCAAGATGATGACGACGAAGATAATATTGATGGTACATGAATGATTTTGTGTTTTCAAAGTTGGAGCTACAAGGAGGAGTGATTGTAGGGAGAAAACCCCGAAGAGGATGAGATTGTTGGTAATGCTATTATTGTACTCTATTGATACGGGTTATATCATGCTTCTTATTTTTCTAATGGTATATGTACATAATGTGTCTTTCCTGCCTAGAGTTCAAGCATGGAAAAGTGTGAAGTGGACCATATTTTGTGTTCAATTGGTGTAAGTTGTAAAGAATTTTAGCTAACTATCATTTTATGGAGGTGGTTAAGATCTTTTATTGCTTATGTGCGATGGAGTTTCCATCTTAAATGGTTGTGTAAACTCAATTGTGATGAACTGAATCTGATGTATTATTGCTTAAACATTAGCGATGAACTTTGTGACAGAAATGTCATCTCTAATACTATTTTTTGTGAATGTTAATTGCAACGAAATTCCATCTCTGGTATTGTTTTTTTCAATATCAATTGCGATGGAATTCCGTCTTTGACATTCTATTGCTAATAAATGGCCTTGCAACGGAAAGTCCGTCTCAATTGTTGTTAAGAGTAAATGTACTTATGACAAACTTTCATCATAGAAGTTTCGTAGCTGTTTCATATGCGATGGAATTCTGTTGTTAAATTTTATCGCAGCTTTTTGCGATAGATTTTAGGAAACACCATCTGCGACGGACATTGCCATTGCACTTCCATCGTTGACTGTAGCAACAAGGACAGATTCATTTTCCATCACATTAGATGGGCATAGTGATGAGGGATACAGGACAATGTATTTGCGATGGAATTCACATCGTTGTCCATCCGCGATGGAAAATTTTCTTCGCAGTGCCCTTTTTCTCGTAGTAGAAATTAAAAATAATCTATGTTATACAACTGACTATCCAAAACAAGTGAAAAATAATCTGCGGTGACAGTGGACTATGTCTAAAGATGGTGGGCAACTGCCCACTGTGATCGTGACCTGTCGCAGAGCTGAATGCGTCTAAGTCATTTTAGATTGGTTTTTTGGGGGAATTCTTTTGTATATGGGATATTGCTCTATAAATAGAATTGTTCCTCAACTTTAGGATTAACTAGAGATATCAAAAAGTTGCAAATTATAAAAGAATTGAATAGGATTGTAGAGAAGAAACTAAAGAAGGTAAAAGGTTTTTGAAGATCTTTTGGTGAGAATGAGAGAGGATTTCTTGCTGGTTTCTTGAGGAATATGCAAAAAAGGCCAAATCTTATATATATATATATATAAAGAAGATTAAGGTCTCTCCTTGTGTGAATTTAGGCGAATGCCGAACCATATAAATTTGTGTCTTTGTGACTGATATTTATTTTCTATATGATTGTTGTGCTTTCTAACTATTCTAGGCCTAATTGGGTATTGCTTTTTGCAGGGTGTTCTGCTTAGTTTTTTAAGAAGCAGACCATAATGGTAACTTTTTTTGCATGGCTATTGAAACTGCTTCTACTTTTAAGGGAGCACTTTTAGAAGCAATCCCGTGATGCTTTTAAAAGCAATTTCTATTTTTGTATTTTATGTACCATATATACCCAGTAGATTTTGACAATATTTTTTTACTACCAATAAACTTGAAGCTAGAACTATATGTATTTTGGTAATTTTCACTACTTATAATGAGCTTTATGAATGATTTTATCAAAACACCTTATATTACTTTTGGAAGTAGTTTTGATATGATTACTAGACACTATTTTTAGTAGTTTATATAAGTTGCTTCTATAATCTTCTTATATAGGAAACTTATTACATGCCTTAACAATACAAAACTAGCCCTAATTCGCTCTTCTCATATGTTTCCATATTGCTAGTAGATCGTTTGTCCAAGTCAAACAGACTAGATCTAGTTGGTAGATTCGGACTGAACTTCCACAATGATCTTTGATTCCCCAACACCCCAAAACCATTTAACACCCAGTTCAGATTTATTTTTCTTTCCTCATTGAAGATTATTCCTTTTCCTTACAATGGCTCTCTCTTTACAAGATAATTAAAACATAAGAAAGTGAATACAAATTGAGTACCTTAACCAAATAACAAACTATAGGGCTTTAATGTGCACCTAAAAAAAATATTGGACACTAATAATGAATCCAACACGATAAAAAAATATGATAACCTTAACCTGTTGGGATCTAAGATGCAAACCTAGAGGGTTTGGGGGTAGGTTTGCATAAATATTTTGATAATTTAAAATAATGCAGCAGAAAATATGAAATAATAAGCAACCAACTCTAAAAAATTCAAACACAGAGCACAAGAGATTTCTTATAGTATTTCAAAATAAATCCTACCTCCATCTTCCTCCTCTCAAATGGACTTCCACACTATGATAATTGTTCTCCTGGATTATAAACCCTACTCCCGTAGGCTTTAAAAGACCGCTCCATAGATTAAACGCTAATCTAGTCATCTAAACCCAGACAATGCTATCACTAGTGTGTACCTAGGTTTCCGCTAGTAAACCTCACCCTCAAATAACACTATCTTGAGTATGCTATAAAACCGATCAAAAGATCGTAGAAAAAAGTATTTGATTAAGATACAAATATCAATTAAGCACAAATAAAAAGATCTTGCAGCCCTTTAATGATCAAACCATTCTTCGAAACTTGGAGGTTCAGATTTGGAAGAACAAAAGCGAAGGTAATGATCCTAGGGAAGAATTCATCAAAGAATATGGCTCCAAGCATGAAGAATGTGATGATGATGTGATCAAGAAGGCTACGAAATGATTCAGCTAATGAACAAACTCCAATCTTCAAACCCTAGCTTCTCTCTCTCTCTCTCTCTCTCTCTCTCTCTCTCTCTCTCTCTCCCCAATTAGGTAAGACACATCTATAAAAAGTGAGATAGGAGAGAAGGTATAGCAGCTGTAATAAATGGTTGAGATTAGATCTCAGAAAGCTTTAAAATCGATCCAAGCTCATCGATAGGACACTTGCTCATTGATGAGCAATGTGCTCATTAATGGGTCAATAACTCATCGATGGGTAGCATGCTTCTGTAATTTTTTGGATTCATGAGGAAGGCTTCAAATTGATTTCAAATGACTTTGCTCATCGATAGGTAACTTTCTCATCAATGAGTGAATAGCCTCTGTCAAAAATTTTATCATTAGGGGGTTAAGTGATAGGTAAATAAATGTGAACCTAAAGTTGCAAGTATACAACCATCAAGTTATAGTATAAAAAGTTATCGATCCCACGAGGAAGGTGTTTGTAGGAGTTAATCAAATTCAGTTCTTATGTTGTGTGTGACAATTAAGAGTGAAACATGATGAAAGTGGTTGTGGGGAGATTAGAGAGTGTTTGTGATTAGTGCAAATAAAAATAAAATGAGAATGAGAGTGAGTGTGAAGAGATTAAGAGTGTGGAAGTGATAAAATGTAAATGAAAGTAAAATGAGATTGAAAAGTGGGAAGATAAAGAGTGGATGTGAACATGTGCAAATAAATCAAAACAAGATTGAGAGAGAGAAAGAATGATGAATAAAATGAAGGAAAATAAAACAAATAAATGAAAATCAAGAATAAAGAGGAAAATCAAGAAAGTAAAGATGGAGGATTCAATTAAAGATTTGAGGAATCTAGAATTGAAACCACTAACTAATTCCACTTATAAATTCATGAACTATTATCTTTTATCACATTTTACTTTAGATTTATTAAGTATAGCCTATCCTACCACTTTTAAGGCAAGCATAACCTATTCTATTATCATCCAAGCAAAGTTAATACTCATGAAAAGAATAATAAATAGATAGTAATTCTAGAATTCATTAGTATACTCTATCCTATCATTTTAAGGCAAGCATAGATTATCTAATTTTTCTTCTATCAATTAGTTCTCTAGTTGATTATCCTAAACATGATTATTTTAAGCTCAAGAGAATAATCCATAAATTATAAGGGAGATTAATACTAGTTTCATGTAATTCTAGAATTCCTACAAGAAGTTAGTTCCACATCTTTAGAAAATGAAACAAAGAAAATAAAAATCTAGATGAAAGAGAATAAAAGAAAACGGAGAAGAAATAAAACAATCTAAACTATTGGTAAGAAAATAAATCTATATTACAAAGTAAAAACATGACATGAAAGTAAATACATGAAAGTAAAGACATGAAAGTAAAGACATAAATGTAAATCTACTCTAAAAAGCATTAAAAATAAACAAGAGAAGAAAGTAAGAAAAGAAAACATAAACCCACATATTCATTTCTTCATCTTCATCCTCTTTTCATCCTTGGATAAAGGGAAGAAAGGAAATTATGAAGGGTGAAAATATTTCTTTTATTAATTGCAATAAAAGTTACAATTTGAAAGGTCTTCTCAATTAAGAGTAACCCTCCTCTCCAAAAGGAGTTGATAAAATATTTCACACTCAAACCCCTCACCCTCTATCCCTATTTATAAAGTATTACAACCAATATTAGCCCTTAGATTAAACTTGATCCCCAAGTTAATCAACTTCAGCCTTTGAATCCTAACAAAAAACTGGGTATCGATACGGGTATTGATATGGGTATCGATACCCCTATCGATACAAGTATCGATACTTGTATCAAAAATCTGACTGGACAGATGGCTTCGTCTCGTCGAGATAGGCGGTTTTCATATATTATATGTTAAATTCCGCTTTCCAGATTAAGAGATATCGTCGTTTCTTTGCAACTAATCATCCCGAATATGATTTTGACTTGATTTCATTTCATTTTTGATCCTTGTTTCTTCGGCTTGTGTAGATTGCTTGGCTTAATCCCGGGCTTCAATAAGCGGTTAGAAAATGAGGAAATTGAGTTCTTTTTAGTTTTTATTCACTGATTCTTCATTAACCTGCAAATAAGAGAAAAATATATTATTAGTGATATTTTTATTTAAATAAAATAGATAATGAGGGTATAAAAATGTAATAAAAATGTGATTATCATTAAGAAATTGATAGACTCAGCAATAGATTCATTAATAAGGAGCTACGCTCATCGATAAACACTTTCTTATTGATGAACATATGGATGATTGATGAGTCTGCTAGAAGAGTCATCATTTTGAGGTGATTTTCATTCCACTTGGTCTCGCTATCGATTATCTCCTATATAAACCTTTAAAAGTTATCTCAAACACAATATAGTCATAAGTATATGTTTGTTATTACTCAAACAAAAGAAATCATACGGACAAGGTCCTAACAATCTTCCCATTTTAATAATAACAATTTTAAAAATATGAAATCAAAGTCTAAACTGTTTGAGATATATAAATAAATTAATAACCCTCAGTTTCATGATGAATGTAAACTTATATGCATGCGCCTCCTACATGTGTGCATATATGAAATATGAGATGCATGATTAAACCAACGGTCTCCTACATCAATGCAATGAATTTTCAAACTTAAAAAAATGTACGACGATCAAGATCAACCACTCATTCAAGGACTAGAAAAACACATGCATTTGAGTGTCAAAATTTTCACAAACTCAAAACTTCTCCTTTGTTGTAATTAGCAAAAGTCAAAAATCCTATATGAACACAAAAGAGATAAAGACCTGTATAATAGTATTCAAATGAAGAACAAGGAAGAGATATCCAAGCAAGTCCACACAATATTTTTAAAAGATATATGGCATGATAAACAATAAGAATACACTCAAAATTTCAACATTAACCTTCATATACACACACATATCCCATAATCAACAAAAGTGAGTGTATCAAAATTGTGACAACCAAGACAATAAATAAGAGTAATACGCATTGTATTCATGATGTATGAGCATACACTAAGAAATAGACGAACTCAATCTTGATAACAAGGAGCAAAATATCAACCTATCACCTAGACCGTAAATGAATTACAAGGAAGGATGGCATTGTTTGGTGGGATGTACACCATCTCTAAATATATAATGTTTAGTGTAGGATGGCGACCCTTTGAGATATGCAACTAGCTATGAATCCATAAGTGTGGGTCTTTGACTATCTTTTCACAAATACAGTTGATGTTTGTGGATTTTATATGAGTGTGGATCTTTGATCATCTTTTAGCAAATACCCTCATATATATTTATTCTACTAAGCATAAAATGCACAACGACACACAAAAGAATTAGATAGTGCATAGATCAAGTCTTGGAATATTGCTCACATAACCTAGTTGATGCATATATACATATAAAAATTGTATAGTGTCACTACTTCTATCAACATGCACAAAATATGAAAAGAAACACGTGCGTATAAACATGAAGAGAAAAGAAGAGAAATGATAGTATCTTATCTGTCAACAAGTCACATTCATAGATAATATAAAAATAGATGTGAAAAACATGTGAACTTGTCAAGAGATAACCAAACCCATGTGTTATTTAACAATATTACTCAAAGAAATTTTCTCTAATCAAATAGATACATGGAATTTCACTGAATTTTTTAAAGAAGAAAAAATAAAAGAAAAAGAGTATTTGTTTATTTTTTTAAAATAACAAAGAAAAATCTAACACAGCAACAAGATTAACCTAATTAGATATCCAAATCAAGTACATCAAGCAAATCTAAATGAAATTAAAAAAAGTTACAAAAATTAAACAAATAGCAGAGATATATACAGACAAAGTCTCTATCAAAATCATTCCTTAGCATCTGACTCAATGACATGACCATGTCTAGGGGATTGGTCATCATTAGTCTCATCATCAACCTCATCATCATCACCACCATCTCCTTAGTTTGATGTACCATCAGCAGCCGTCACCATCTCGGTGCCTCGTCCACTTCTTCTTCTTCTTCATCCTTTGGTGCATGTGCAGGAGCTGGTGCCGTCAGAGGTGGAGTGTAATACTCTCCCACAACTGGAATAGCAATGTTAGGGTCCAGATGCATGCTCTGATAGTTGTCATGATATATTAAAGTGAAGCATTATCATGTATGGCCCTAGATTTTTTTATTAAATTATATATATAATTGAGATGATTTTTGCAAATTGTGTAATTATTTCTGCTCGATATGGCAAAATTCCCTAAAGTATAACTTTGTTAGAATAAGATTCATGAATTGGATTAAATAGTAAATGGGATTTGCTTATATAACCCTGAGGGTTCTAAGAGTAAAAGAAATAACATTTACAAATAGGTCCAATGCTTATAAATACCCATATCGTTAGGGTTTTCTTTCCCTTTTTCTAAACATAATCTCTGGAGTAGGAGTTCTACAGAAGAGATCGACCAAAAAGAGAGGAGAATCAATAGGAGAAAATGATCTTCAATTCAGGTGAGGGTTTTCTCCACTTTTTTTTATTCTTTCATGGAGTTTCTCTTGATTTTTCTTTCTTTGACTCTGATATAAACCTAGAATGTCATGCAAATCATGTTTTGGCTCATAGATGTTATTTTCGTGATGTACTTAATGAATTTAAATGAGATCTAATAGGTTTAATCGATTACATGATTGATAGAATTGGAAAACATGCACAAAGTCTACATGAAACCCTAATTATGTGGTCTTTGTTTTTACTCCTGGAAAATGTGTAGAAACAAATTAATTTGGTCCCCTAACCACATCCAAGTAGATTGGAGATAAAACAGCAAAGAAATAATGACAAACAAGATGAATTCATCAGATCACCAGAAATCAACTATTTGATCGGAAAGGACCAAATGCCTGATTTAGGATCAGCCGCCTAGATTTGAAATCAGACGTCTGAATCGAGTTTGACAGAAAACCTTTTTGTATAAATAGTTGTCAGAGACATCTACTATTTTTGGGTGGATGTCTGGTTGGATAATTTAGATGTCTGGTTGTATTTTCAGTCGTCTATTTTGATATTATTTCTTTTTTTTATGCGTACTTTGGTCTGTTGAGACTATATACCTTATTTTAGACAATGTATGAGATAATATAAGATTATTTGATGATGTAAGAGTAGTCCTATGAGATCCCTACACAACATATGGAGTGTTTTGATCATCGAAATAACTCAAAGACATGAATAAATGAATATAAAATCATTATAATGTGAATGAGTGATAAAATATTAATCATTATGAATTGAATGGTGCTAGAGTTGACAAATTAGGACTTACACCTTAACTTCTGTACATGTACATCGGTGTAAAGACCTATATCCTAGACTATGAAGTGTACACTAATTTAGTTAGTCCTAATACATTAGTCGACTAGGCAGCTGATCCCTATTCTAGATCATTCTTGTTAGTGCTAACTAGATTGTCTGAGGTTACCATAGGATTTGGATTTTAGTGCATAATATTACATGTGAAAATTAAATAATAGTAGGGATGGGGGATAAGTAACAAGATGAATCGTGACTTAAGGTTGGTTGTCTGGCCAGAGGACTCTGATATGAGTGCCTATTTGATTAGTATGAGTATGTATATGTGTGACCACCTTAAGCGAACAGACTTAATAATTTCCAATCCAAATATAAACATAAATTAGTTTCTTTAAAATGTTATTTATATTTTTTTATATATGTTACGTGCACAACACTACATGCTATGCCCATCTAAGACTGATGATCATTCTTTTGATTCTTGTTTTACTCTTGTCTAGATGATAAGGATATTATTATTGTTATTGTACTGTTAACCTTGATTCTTGTAGTTCTCTATATTTTTCTTGCTTAGACCTTACGTCTAACCCTTTTGAGGACCTCATTCTTCAAGTAATGAAGTGAGTCTGACTGCAGCAAACCAAGCCTATTTGAAAAAGTAGGTTATGAAGAAGTAGTTGTACCATGTAGTAGCACCAATAAACAATAATTACAGTATTTGTTTATTTTCAATAGATACTTCATGATATCTCTTTGAGATATTTTATCTAGTATTTGATGGCCATGTTTGAGTTAAGACTTGTATTTATTTTTAGAGATTGAAGTTTATCGATCTAGTTAATTTGGAACTTTGAACAATTAATAATTCTTTCTTGTTTCCACTTTAATATTTTATTGTAATGTTGTTGTTGTTGTGATGAGAGTCATGATAATTTCATGTGTATTCTACCTACCAGGTCATTACCCATGAGTGGGGTGTGATAGGGTTTTAGTGGTATCAGAGTCGAGGCTCGATATACATCCGAATCAAACATAATATCACATCCAACACAACACATTGCATTGTTCATTCCTTGATTCTTATCTCTATTAGAATCCTTACCTTTCTTTGATAATCGTTCAGGACTATGTAAGACAAGGCTAGGGGTGCAGGATCAAGCAATTTGAATGCGAATGGGCAGGATGCGACCGAGCTATTAGCACTTCCACAAGCGATACTTGAAGCCAGAGAACGACGGGAGGAGCTTCACATGGAGCAGATGGAAGAGATGAGAGTAACTAGCAAGAGGTGTGAGGCATTGCTTTAGCAATAGATTCAAAAGGCACTCAACCAACCACCAGCAATTCTGGTTGAAGGGAATCAGAACTCACCACATGCGGGTAGTGTGACGAATTTCTGAAGATTACAACCAGAGAAGTTTTCTAGAGCTAGTTTAGCAAGTTCGGCTCAAGATTGGTTTGAGGAGACTGAGTGACTCTTGGATGTGGCCAAGGTACCCATGCGAATCGTGTGAAGATTGTGAAGTTCAATTTGTCGGTCATGTTAGTTCATGGTGGGCATCGGAGGAAGCTTGTGGGAATGGACCGATAGCTTGGGTGGCTTTTACTAAGATTTTTCTAGAGAAGTATATATTCTAAGTGACACAAAGAGCGCTTCAATGCCAGTTTATGAATTTGATTCAAGTGAATCAATCAGTAGTCGAGTATGCTTTAGCGTTTAAGAGACTTAGTTGGTATTCATCGAGTTGTACGGGATCCGACAAGGATCATGCTAGATATTTTTGTATGGGTTGAACTATAAGGTTAAGTCTCATATCATCACACAGAGATCGGAGACATGCATTAAAGTTTTGGAGGTAGCTCAACTGTTTGAACAGATGGCAGCATCAGATAAGACAAGAGGTGTGACTGCGAATGCAACCGCAGGTGGAAAATGTCCGAATGCCGGAGTTGTTCAGCAAGCTAAAGGAGGCAATAATGATGGGCAAGCTAAACATTCAATTACACCTCAGTAGCCACTAAGGAAGGAAGGCTAAGCCAATGGTGACTTCAGCAGGAAGTATGGGCACAGCGTGGAGCAGTTTTGGAAGGCTTAAGAGAAGTGTTATATTTGTAGGACTACGGATCATAAAGCCTCTTTTTGCCATAAGCCGAGCTATTATCCTAGCATAGCCCGTGAATCAATAAACGAATAGCAAAGAAACTTTCATCAATGCGTAAGTGGCTCATTGATGGGCAAGTGGCTCATTGATGAACTCATGTCGATTTTTGCTCTAAAACATGAGCTTTACAATTTTTATCATATTTTCATCAAATTTTATCCAAAAATCAAACCAAAACTTGTGTAAAACTGAATCTATTATGAATTACTAATGATTTGTCAATAATAACATCAATTTGCACCAAGCATAAACCAAACATGCCAAAAGATTACAAAAACACAAGAAAACTTGAAACTAGGGTTTTAGAGAGTACCTTGATGATGAAACCAATAATTGATCTTGCAAAAAGCTTAAAAAATCTAAGAGATTACCTTGAGAGAAAGGGGTCTAGGCTTTCGAGTAAAGGAGGAGAGAGTAAAAAGTTAAAAGTATAAGATCAGCGGTCTCCACTTAACCCGCTAATTGATGGGCTACTCATCAATGAGTATGACTGCTCATCAATGATCATTGCTCATTGATGGGAGGTTATACTCATCGATGAGTAATAGCCTTATTCCCTTACTCCCTTTTCTCTTTGTATTTAAATGATAAAACTTCATAGAAGAATATTTTTATTTATTTTTTAAAAAAAGAAGGAAAGAAAAATATATTACACATAGGGTCATAGAGATTTACTTGCACTCACCTCAATGAAGAAAATTGCCGGTATTTGAAATTTTACACAGATTTATACATTTCACGTGAAGTACTAAATTGTGTAGAAAGCTATTATGTACCACCTAGCAAATTCCTTTCTCAGTTTGGCTAAGGAGCTATCACATTTGTCTTTTCCATTTGCAACGGTATCATCTGCACATCACCTCACTCCTTCGCCAACTTGCATGCCTACATAAACATAGAGAATTTTGATTTGGGGATCCAAATGGGTCCATTCTAGTTTGGAATAGTCTTATTGGGTACCCAAAATTATTTCATAATTTTTAGTACAATAGTGTATGCAACAACTTATCGATATATGGTCCATTCTAGCACAACGAGTGCATTTTGTAAAAGAAATATTGAAAAGGTGTGCAAAAAAGTTAACTTGTTTTCTTTAACAATTGATAGTTTGAAATTCTTATTTTATTTGAATATGAATAACCAAGCCCGATTTTCTCTTTAACAAAATGTTGATTAGATAAAATCATGTTTAGACCCTTTGATCCTAAAGAGAAGTTTTTCACGACTTTTTCTAAATTAAAATTTTTGGATTTTAGTAATTCATTTCTGACACAATTGTTGTACAAAGAAGTTTCAACTCTTGTTGCTTTGTTAGCACAACATTCATATCTCGATATATACAACATTGCATACATTCAAAGTTGTGTTTTCTTTAGAAAATAATAGATGAATTCACTTTTGAGGAAAGAGTCAAGTTTACCACTCGATGATTTATTGTCTTTCCTTAGAGTCGAATTCATTTGTTTTGTTACTTCATAGTTATTAGCAAGTTTTTCAAGTTGATTTATCATTTCATTATACTTGTCAAATAAATCATCATTTGAGGGACGATGTACCATGTGAACCCTATATTTTGACTAATAAAACTAAATTAATATATACTAATATCATGTTTAGGTGTTGAATATTTTAGATATTACATGGATGGCAAAAGAATGCTCAAGTCCTTAATACAAAATCATCAAATGGAGTGACTAAAACAACGCAAGCAAAATAGTATAGCAAGCTAATTAGCAAACACGCATAGAGTAATCTAAGTTCAAAATCAAGAGGACTTGCATGATGCTTTGAAATCTCGGTTGGAGTAGAAACAATAAAGTCTCTGTGGTTCATGAGTCTTAGGTATAATTTGTGAAGTTTGCTATTTTTAAAGTAAGATAAGATTAATGACACAATTCATATCCTTAGAACTTTTCACATAACTTTCCTAAATCTTCCCATAGAACCTCTATTGATCTTCCCATAGAAATTCCCATCGATAGATCCAGCCTACCTTATACCCTATCAAATGATATTATATCTTTTTCTCTGACAAACTAATCTTATTTTATTTAAGACAAACAAACCCATATGATCCCTCTGCTATTAGAACTGACCTGATAGTTGCTTTTCTAACTTATCCCAGCTTTGTCTCATGAACAAATCTTTCATCTTGAAATGATACAAAGAGAAAGTTCACTGCCTTATCTCTTCAATTCTTTATCTTAAATGATGAATATTTCTTTGCATTTTTTCAAAAATAAGCCATCTCTCACAGATATCATACTCCAAAAGCCTTGAATAAACTATTCTCTCATGACATCACTCCCTTGACTCAAGTCGCTCTCTCTTACATTATCACATTCTATAAAAGAATAAGAGCCTCTATACTAAGCAAAGACACTTCTCTCTCTTGATTATTTTAATCAAGGGATTTTAACAACAACCTCATTTTCTCTCACATCTAATTCTTTAATCTCTACTCATGTGTAGCAGGTCTATGAAAACTCATTTTATATTCAAAATTGTGTGCTATCTCTACACCTCACCTGCTTCATAGCTTGCAGCAATGGCGGCAAGTTTTTTCATAGCCCGCTCAACCCATTGGCCATCCATGTGGCCATCCTCCTTCTTTATTTCAAATTTTAGCCGCAACTTGTTATTTTCCTCCAACGTCTTTGTCTCCAACAGTTATTCATTTGATGCTATAAATATTCTATCATCCTGATCAGTCAATTCATTCCAACCACCTACATTTTGAAGAATTATTGCAATCAATCTTCTCATATACAATATACTCTCTTCCTGATCAAAATCCTTAAGTACCACTAAATCATCCTACTTTAACATTAGCAAGCTATTAGAGCCTCAAGTTGTAAAATCAAGAGTGTTTGTTATTGTATGAGTGAACACTTATTCTCGAATCTTGTATTGAGAAAACTCTAGAAAATCTCTTCGTAAACAAGTGAACTCTTTAGCGTGAAGAGTGGTGAGAAGCTACCAACTTGAGGTTATCAAGTGTGGTAGGAAGGTGCGTTGTAATCTAGAAACTTCTGGAGGAAGTTCAAGTATAATGGAGTTGTCAAATCCTAGTTGAGGCGCTAGGTAGGTGGACGTAGCCTAGTTGAAGCGTGAACCACCTTGTATAACTTGTGCATGCTCTATGTTATGATTGTTCGCGGGGAAAGTCTGTTTGTTATTCATTGTCATTGAACTTGCTTACAGCTTCTTGGGCCTACAACAAAATTCAAAAAGAAATGTCTTTTATTTTAAGGCGTACAATGAAAGCGAAAATTACAACCTCTTCCTCAGATGAACAAACACGAGGATCTCGTTATGTGGGATCCTCGCTGTGGGTTCTTTGCCCGTGTCGGGACTTGAATCGTCCGTGGACCACCGCAATTCGGATCCGTGGAAAACCCGGTTCGAACTACAGACGGAAGGGGCTCGCTTCACGAAGGAAACGGTTACCGAGGGGATCACACTCACGGCGAGAGGATCGCCGAGCGGTGAGATCTACTAGGAGAAATCAAGCCTGACCAGAGTCGACCCGGATTTATTTACCTCATGATTGTCGATTGAACTCGTGCTCGCCGCGTCTCTGAACTATGCGCCGACGGCTCAGATCTCGCGAGAATCCAAACTCCGAAAATCGCCTTCAGAATCCCCCAAAGCAAGAATTCACCGGTCTCCTGTTGGCCGAGGCGCCACGCTCGCCGCTTTGCGCTTTTTCCGCCTGCCCTGGCTTTTCCGGCGCTCGCCTCTCGGCTTGGGTTCCGCTCAGATTTGATTCCGACTAATTCTTGGTTTGTTCCGTTCAACTGCCCTAACCGATCGCTCGCTCAAGTCCGGTTTAAACCGCGGTTTGTGACGCCGTGGGTTTGCCGTCGGTTCGCCTTAACGATTCGACGTCTCAGATCATTCGATGGGTTGTCATTCACGACTCCCCATCACGAAGTTGGTATCGGGATCTTGTAAGTATTTTTAACGCCTACGATACCCCCTCCAAAGTGTTTCAATCTTGTTCTTTTATAAGCGGGGCTGGAATACTTTGGACATGATGGTTCCCGGCCTTCAGTCGGCAGAGGGTCCCAAAAGTTAGCTTCAAGTCTTCGATTCTTTCGCACCATCCAGCTTCTTTGTAGGATTTCGATAAGATCACTTGCTGCATTTATTGTCTGACCGCTTGTTAAAATCTTGATTCGAAGCTGGTGGGTGAGTTTTGTTTGTAACTCGTGTCGGTTGGTTGTTGTTTGACTAACCATCAGACTTTTGGACTTCTCCGTATGTCGGCGAACTCCTTGTTGGCTACACGCTGGTCGTGTCGAATACGCGGAATTTCATAACCCTCAATCGCTAATTCTTCCATCATCACGGTGTTGTTGGTTCAACCACAGCGGAGGACTAATCTTTTCATGGAGATATCCTCCGAGGATTCCTTGTTGAAACAGAGACCATTTGGCTTTCAACCATCGCCTTAGCCTTCAGCCGAAAAGCGACGCTTTGACCGTTGTTGGGATATGATTATCCACAGTGGGAGAAGTTTCTTCGGATCGACACGTTGTCCTGTCAACATGACTTTCACTCGCCGATTATTCCTCTCTTGGATATTATGGTGGAGGAAATTAAGGGTTATCGAAGTTATCCTTAAGAATATGGGTTTATTCTCCGTAAACTCCTCGCTGAAAATTTGGAAACAGCTTATACCGTATTCTCGATTGAGTAGGATTAGGCGACGCTGATCGGCCGATGTGATCCGCGACGATCGAAGTTATCCCTAAGAATATATTTTTTATGGAAATATTCTTCCGGGAACTTCTCGACAAATTGGGAAATAGTTTATACTCGTAATCCTGATTGGAGTAGGATTAGGCGACGCTGATCGGCGCCGATGCAATCCAAGACGATCGAAGTTATCCCTAAGAATATTTTTATGGAAATATTCTTCCGGAACTTCTCGACAAATTAGGAAACAATTTATACTCGTAATCCTAGTTGAGTAGGATTAGGCGACGCTGATTAGCCAATGTAATCCGCGACGATCGAAGTTATTCCTAAGAATATTCTTTATGGAAATATTCTTCCGAACTTCTCACAAATTAGGAAACAGCTTTATACCGTAATCCTAGTTGAGTAGGATTAGGCGACGCTGATTAGCCAATGTAATCCGCACGATCGAAGTTATCCCTAAGAATATTCTTTTATAGAAATATTCTTCCCGAATTTCTACCTAATTAGGAAACAGCTTTATACCGTAATCCTAGTTGGAGTAGGATTAGCGACGCTGATCGGCCGATGCAATCCAAGACGATCGAAGTTATCCCTAAGAATATTTCTTGTGAGAATATTCTTCCGAACTTCTGACAAATTAGGAAACAGCTTTATACTGTAATCCTAGTTGGAGTAGGATTAGGCGACGCTGATCGGCCGATGCATCCGCACGATCGAAGTTATCCCTAAGAATATTTCTTGTGAGAATATTCTTCCGAACTTCTGACAAATTAGGAAACATTATACTCATAATCCTAGTTGGAGTAGGATTAGAGGATTAGGCGACGCTGATCGGCGCCGATGCAATCCAAGACGATCGAGATATCCCTAAGAATATTTCTTGTGAGAATATTCTTCCTGAACTTCTCGACAAATTAGGAAACAGCTTTATACTGTAATCCTAGTTGGAGTAGGATTAGGCGACGCTGATCGGCGCCGATGCAATCCGCATCGATCGAAGTTATCCCTAAGAATATTTCTTGTGAGAATATTCTTCCGAACTTATCGACAAATTAGGAAACAATTTATACCGTAATCCTAGTTGGAGTAGGATTAGGCGACGCGTTGATCGGCGTCGATGTGATCCGCACGATCGAGTTATCCCTAAGAATATTTTTTTGTGAGAATATTCTTCCGGGAACTTCTCGACAAATTAGGAAACAGTTTATACTCATAATCCTAGTTGGAGTAGGATTAGGCGACACGCTGATCGGCGTCGAGGGCCTTCGCGAGGTGTTATCCTGCCGAATAAACCTTCATAATCTTTCCAAATATAGCGGAGTGAATAGGAGTCAATCAACGGTTTGATTTGGCACTATTTTGACCTCCGGATAAGGTTCCAATTAGGACTCCTAATTAGGGGCTGATTAGAGTCCTAATTGGAATTGATTTGGGCCCATTAGGAGTTGTTATAAATACCCATACTCCTCCTCCTTTTTGACCTAGGTCGCCCCCCCCTTTCTGTGCTTTCCTCTTGTTTTCTTCTCCTCTCACACCGTCTCGTCTCCTTCGATCAACGAGGTATGTGTGATCGACCCGCCTGTCGCAAGGGCCATGCCGCTAAGCAATACTGGCTGGGTTGGCGCGGTCATGCCAAATACCATGTCAAGGCCATGCCGGTGTCGGGTAAAATAAGGCCATACGCTACCGGGCGCGGTTCGTGTTTGCTGTTGATGTGGCTAGTGGCGCCTTTGGCCGTGCGGCCGAGCCACGAATGACGAACCTCGGTTGAATGTCGAGCTCACAGAATGACGAACCTCGTTGAATGTCGAGGTTGAATGTCGAGGTTCATCGCCAGAGGCTTAACCTCGGTTGAATGTCGAGGTTGAATGTCGAGCTCACAGAATGACGAACCTCGTTGAATGTCGAGCTCACAGAATGACGAACCTCGTTGAATGTCGAGGTTCATCGCCAGAGGCTTAACCTCGGTTGAATGTCGAGGTTCATCGCCAGAGGCTTAACCTCGGTTGAATGTCGAGGTTGAATGTCGAGCTCACAGAATGACGAACCTCGTTGAATGTCGAGGTTCATCGCCAGAGGCTTAACCTCGGTTGAATGTCGAGGTTCACCGCCGAGGCTTAACCTCGGTTGAATGTCGAGGTTGAATGTCGAGGTTGAATGTCGAGCTCACAGAATGACGAACCTCGTTGAATGTCGAGGTTCATCGCCAGAGGCTTAACCTCGGTTGAATGTCGAGGTTCATCGCCAGAGGCTTAACCTCGGTTGAATGTCGAGCTCACAGAATGACGAACCTCGGTTGAATGTCGAGGTTCATCGCCAGAGGCTTAACCTCGGTTGAATGTCGAGCTCACAGAATGACGAACCTCGGTTGAATGTCGAGGTTCATCGCCAGAGGCTTAACCTCGGTTGAATGTCGAGGTTCATCGCCAGAGGCTTAACCTCGGTTGAATGTCGAGCTCACAGAATGACGAACCTCGTTGAATGTCGAGGTTCATCGCCAGAGGCTTAACCTCGGTTGAATGTCGAGGTTGAATGTCGAGCTCACAGAATGACGAACCTCGTTGAATGTCGAGGTTCATCGCCAGAGGCTTAACCTCGGTTGAATGTCGAGCTCACAGAATGACGAACCTCGGTTGAATGTCGAGGTTCATCGCCAGAGGCTTAACCTCGGTTGAATGTCGAGCTCACAGAATGACGAACCTCGTTGAATGTCGAGGTTGAATGTCGAGGTTCATCGCCAGAGGCTTAACCTCGGTTGAATGTCGAGCTCACAGAATGACGAACCTCGGTTGAATGTCGAGGTTCATCGCCAGAGGCTTAACCTCGGTTGAATGTCGAGCTCACAGAATGACGAACCTCGTTGAATGTCGAGCTCACAGAATGACGAACCTCGGTTGAATGTCGAGCTCACAGAATGACGAACCTCGTTGAATGTCGAGGTTCATCGCCAGAGGCTTAACCTCGGTTGAATGTCGAGCTCACAGAATGACGAACCTCGTTGAATGTCGAGGTTCATCGCCAGAGGCTTAACCTCGGTTGAATGTCGAGCTCACAGAATGACGAACCTCGTTGAATGTCGAGGTTCATCGCCAGAGGCTTAACCTCGGTTGAATGTCGAGGTTGAATGTCGAGCTCACAGAATGACGAACCTCGGTTGAATGTCGAGCTCACAGAATGACGAACCTCGTTGAATGTCGAGCTCACAGAATGACGAACCTCGTTGAATGTCGAGCTCACAGAATGACGAACCTCGTTGAATGTCGAGGTTCATCGCCAGAGGCTTAACCTCGGTTGAATGTCGAGCTCACAGAATGACGAACCTCGTTGAATGTCGAGGTTCATCGCCAGAGGCTTAACCTCGGTTGAATGTCGAGCTCACAGAATGACGAACCTCGGTTGAATGTCGAGGTTGAATGTCGAGCTCACAGAATGACGAACCTCGGTTGAATGTCGAGGTTCATCGCCAGAGGCTTAACCTCGGTTGAATGTCGAGCTCACAGAATGACGAACCTCGGTTGAATGTCGAGCTCACAGAATGACGAACCTCGTTGAATGTCGAGGTTGAATGTCGAGGTTGAATGTCGAGGTTCATCGCCAGAGGCTTAACCTCGGTTGAATGTCGAGCTCACAGAATGACGAACCTCGGTTGAATGTCGAGGTTGAATGTCGAGCTCACAGAATGACGAACCTCGGTTGAATGTCGAGGTTGAATGTCGAGGTTCATCGCCAGAGGCTTAACCTCGGTTGAATGTCGAGCTCACAGAATGACGAACCTCGTTGAATGTCGAGGTTCATCGCCAGAGGCTTAACCTCGGTTGAATGTCGAGCTCACAGAATGACGAACCTCGGTTGAATGTCGAGCTCACAGAATGACGAACCTCGTTGAATGTCGAGCTCACAGAATGACGAACCTCGTTGAATGTCGAGCTCACAGAATGACGAACCTCGGTTGAATGTCGAGGTTGAATGTCGAGCTCACAGAATGACGAACCTCGGTTGAATGTCGAGCTCACAGAATGACGAACCTCGGTTGAATGTCGAGGTTGAATGTCGAGCTCACAGAATGACGAACCTCGTTGAATGTCGAGCTCACAGAATGACGAACCTCGTTGAATGTCGAGGTTCATCGCCAGAGGCTTAACCTCGGTTGAATGTCGAGCCTCGCCGCAATGATGTTGTAGGCGCAGCCTCGCCAAACTTTGAGGTTGTGGGCATTTTGGCCTATGCACGAAGCTTCAAGCACGCAGAGAGCTCCAAGTCTTCATGCGAAGCTTGTGCTTGAGGCGAGCTAAGCTCCTTTGCAGCGAAGCTTGCTCTACGGGCGAAGCTTCATTTGAATGTCGAGGTTCATCGCCAGAGGCTTAACCTCGGTTGAATGTCGAGGTTCACCGCTACAGCGAACCTCGGTTGAATGTCGAGGTTGAATGTCGAGCTCACAGAATGACGAACCTCGTTGAATGTCGAGCCTCGCTGAAATGACGAACCTCGTTGAATGTCGAGGTTCATCGCCAGAGGCTTAACCTCGGTTGAATGTCGAGGTTGAATGTCGAGGTTCATCGCCAGAGGCTTAACCTCGGTTGAATGTCGAGCTCACAGAATGACGAACCTCGGTTGAATGTCGAGCCTCGCCGCAATGATGTTGTAGGCGCAGCCTCACAAACTTTGAGGTTGTGGGCTTATTTTGGCCTATGCACGAAGCTTCAAGCACGCAGAGAGCTCCAAGTCTTCATGCGAAGCTTGTGCTTGAGGCGAGCTAAGCTCCTTTGCAGCGAAGCTTGCTCTACGGGCGAAGCTTCGTAACATGCTACTAAGAACGGGTCGTAACTTTCAAACCGTATGTCGGAATTGGACTAATTATATATGAAAATCGACTATCTCGACGAGACGGAGCCAACCAAACTGACCCATAGGGTTCAGTTTGCTCCGGTCATTTTGCCAAATTCCTTCCGGTTTGGGAGATATCGACACTTTTGTCTATTTTGTAAAGTCAAGCATTCAGGTGAACTTAACCTTTAGGGGACCTCGACTTCACTCGATGGGCCCTTAAGCTCTTTTGCTCATTCCGAAGTTGTCGTAGGATTAAGGCAATTTTATTGCCTACAAAACCCTCCAAAGTTTTTAGACTTGAATGGTTGAATGGAGTCCGAACACTTTGGATATGAAGACTTGTACAATGGTCGCCGTGCGCATCGAGCGAGGAACCTTCTAACGAAAGCACGGTAAATTTTCATTCTTCACTTGCACCAATGATCGCCTCTCTAGATTTTTAGCAAACCCCAGCCTATCAACGGATTTGATGTGCCTTTACCGACACCGCTTGAATCGGCTAGCCATACTTTTCCCTCAAGATGGTGAGTTTGCGAGGAGTTTCTTTTAGGCTTAGTGCTAAAATCTCCTTCTATCCTTAGCCGCTCAAGGCGCTGGATTAAAAGATAAGGGCAAATAGCCCGGTAGGCCATCATGTGGAAATGATCAATCGCTCGACATAAAAGTATAACGATCGCGATCAAAAAGCAATCAAGTTGTTCAAAGGACGGAGAGTATAACAACAAGGATTACGAACAAAATCATTTAGAGGAATGATCATGTGGGAGTAGTCAAGTCGCTCAGCTGACATGGGAGTATAACGACTATGGTTGAAATAGAGGCACATCGCATGGTAGGCCACTATTCGAAATGATCGAATCGCTCGACATAAAAGTATAACGATCGCGATCAAAAAGCAATCAAGTTGTTCGCTGACGGAGAGTATAACAACAAGGATTACGAACAAAGTCATTTAGAAAATGACTCGTGGGGTAGCCGAAGTCGCTCGACATAGGAGTATAACGACTATGGCCGAATAGAGGCACATCGCATGGTAGGCCACTATTCGAAATGATCAATCGCTCAGCTGACATAAAAGTATAACGATCGCGGATCAAAAAGCAATCAAGTTGTTCAAAGGACATGAGAGTATAACAACAAGGATTACAAACAAAGTCATTTAGAAAATGACTCGTGGGGTAGCCGAAGTCGCTCAAAGGACATAGAGTATAACGACTATGGCCGAATAGGGCACATCGCATGGTAGGCCACTATTCGCGAGGGAGTTGATAGGGTATATTGCTTGGTTAACCACTATCTAACCCAAAGTCACTCTGACAAGTGACGATATGGAAATGATCAGTCGCTCGCTGACACAGGGTATAACGACCGTGATCGGTTAACAAACGCCGAAAGAATAGAATATTGGCACATCACTTGGTAGGCCAATGGTGGGCGTCAGAAAGATAAAATATTGACTTGGTAGGTCAATACTTAGAAACGACAAGATAATTGATTAGGGTAATATTTCTTCGTAAACTTACCGCTGATAGGCATCATGATTTTGTCGCCTTCTTGATTGGTTAGGCGGTATGCTCCATTCGAGTAAACAGACTCCACCACTAATGGTCCTTCCCATTTTGGTTCGAACTTCCCTTCTTTGGAGTTCAAAATCATCAAGCGCCTGGACAATGGTGAACGAGGTCGCCTTCCTTGAAAATACGACATCGGACTTTCTTGTCAAATGCTTTAGAAACCGGTTTGGTAAAGCTCGATATGCCGTTGAGCTCAGAATCGCCATCCAAAGATTTCAAGTTCCTCAAGGCCGGGCGATGATTTTCCTGTTGTCATTCCGTGGATAACGCCATTCAAGCGATGGGATTTGAATCTCTAACGGTAAAATGGCTTCACAACCATAAACCGTAGAATATGGGTGGTACTCGTTTGCAGCGAACCGTTGTACGGTAAGCCCACGTGCTTTGCCCCAGCCTTGTCGCTCCAATCCTTCTTGTTTGAAGAGACCATCTTAGTAAGGATCTTGATGATCGCCTTATTAAAAGCTTCAGCTTGTCCATTCGCGGGTAGTAAGTCGCTGACGCTAGATTCCGATTCAAATTTATCGCTAATCGCTAAGGCATGACCGACAAATTGCGGACCATTATCGTGGACACCGCTTCAAGACACCGTATCGGTATATGACATGATGTTTAACAAATTTGATCACATCACTTGTCTTGACCAATCTCAACGGAACGCTTCGCCCACTTTGAGAAATAATCGCTATCGCCAATATGAAGCGATGTCCTTTGAAGAAGGTGGAGAAATTGGACCGACGATATCCATTCCCCACGCTTCAAATGGCCGTGACGCGGTAGGATGCAAGTGTTCCTGAGGTTGGTGAAGGTAATTAGCATGTATTTGGCACGATGGCATCGCTTAGCGTGAGCCACGGATCCCTACCATTGTCGGCCAATAATAACCGAAGTTCACGCACCGTCCCATAACTTGGGTCCGTGTTGGTGTGCTCCACAAACACCGCCATGAGCTTTTCAAGACTTGCTCGCTTCCTTAGTTGACGACATCGGCAAGAACCCATCATATGACCTTCTATATAAAGTCCAGAATTGGGAATCATAGTAAAATCTTGATGCTCGCCGACTAATCGACTTTCTTTTATGTCTTCGCAATATCCCATGCAAGACATAGTCGATGATCGGAACCGCCTCGCGGCTTCAAGTGACTTAGGCTCGCCTTCGACCGCATGAATCAGAATGCATATTTTGGCCAAATAGTTGTCGACTAGTCACACTAACTTGTCGAGTAGCATTCTCGTGCGTATTAGCGTAGCCGCAAGGGACGCCAACAAGATCCGCATAAGTGTTCTCGCAAACGGGTACATGATCAATGTAAAAGCTTTCAAAGGAGTCACTAAAGTTATGGTCGCCGTGATGATGAGGGATAAGGTCCTCGTCCCGACTTCGTGACTTCCTCTTAGTTGTTTTACGATTAGTCGCGAATCCCCAAATGCTTCAAGGTGTTTCACGCCTAAATGTTTGGCTATGTCGAGACCAATCAATAACGATTATACTCGCTACGCTATTGGTGCATGGTTCTCGATAACGACACGCCGTGGTATCACGTGGTTTTGTGGAGATATCAATACTACCCCCACCGCTACAACGGGCCGCCGTGGGTCGCCTCGAGGTTCACAAAGAACAACCGCCATACCTGCTCCTTAGAGACCGATTAGCTTCATAAGGTTCATCGTGCATGTCTTGATACAATTCGATTTTCCCTTTCAATGGATGGTTAGCCATAAGATCACACACGCCTTGACCCTTCATCGCCTTCGAGGTTTGAAGTGAATGTCGATCGAGATAATAACAATGCCCATCTAGCCATTCACCATTCAACGCCAGCCGGGTCATGAATACCCGTGATAGGGTCAATTTTGGAGATGACGGTATGGTCCGGCCCCACTAGATAGTGCCGCATCTTTTGATGGCGAAGACCAAAGCCAAACATTCCTTCAATGGGAGGATATCGATATTCGCCCCCGCTGTCCTACCGAGGTAATAGATCGCCTGCTCGCGGGCCATTGTCATCGCCCCGTGCTAAGAAACTCGCTAACGATACTCAGAAGCTGGATGTAAATCGAAGGGCTTTCCGATTTAGGTGCAACTAACATGTGGGGATTAGAAAGATATGTTTTGATCTCTTCAATGCCTTCCGCAATCTTCATCCCAAACTAACGATACACCTTTCTTCATGAGCTTTGAGAATGGTTGACATTTCCCATAAATTGGAAATGAATCGCTAATGTAAGCCAACCGCCTTGGAGACCACGGCTCTCGAGGCTTCTAGGAGGTGGAAGTTCTTGGATAGCTTTGACTTTGTCCGGTCGAGGCGATACCATCCGGCCGTGACCACTAATCCTAGAAATTTGCCACTAGACATCCCCGTAAAAGACTTAGTTGGGTTCATCTTCACCGATGAGCCCGCATTATCTCAAATGTTGCCCTCAAGTCGTAAATGATCACTTTTGTGACGACTTTGACCACCAAATCGCCCACGTAGCATTCAACCGCCTTCCGTAAATGTTTTCGAAGATAGTGGTCATGGCACGCCGGTATGTAGCCCTCGCTCAAGCCGAAGGCATAATCAGATAACAAGATATTCTCGACGGTGTTCGAAAGCAGCAGTGCTTTTCATCATCGGGTACATTTTGATCTCGATTGTATCCCAAAAGCCATCCATAAAGACATCCTTTCAATCCACATGTGTTGTCAATAATGAGATCCGTGATTGGTAGAGGAAAATCATCTTTCGACATGCTAAATTTAGATTCTGAATCGACGACGGTCGGATCTGGTCCGCTTTTCTTCAAAACGGTACTATATTGGCTACCCAACGGTGTTGACCTCCGAATGAACCCCGCCGATTTCTCGATTTCTTTCTCGATGGCCTTCATGACTTGAGGGGAAAATCGCCATTGCTGTTGCTTAACGTGCTTAGCACCGGTTTGATATTAAGGTGGTGCATAGCCACTTGAGGGTCCAAGCCGCATATCTTCATAACTCCAAGCCAAGACATCGATATATTCTCGCACTCAAAGCGATGAGGTTCTCCTTTTCCTCGCTGGTCAAACTATCGCTATAAATATGGGTTTTGGATTAGCTTCGCCCCCATATTTACTCGAACTATTTTGTCATCTGGGTGGCTCTCGTTGTTCAAAACGATGTTCCCATTGCATCCCGAAATGTTGACTTAGTGGATCTTCAATAATGACAACCGATCATCCTCTTGAATTTCAAGTTGATCGGCCGCAGCCATATTGGCCATCGTGGACCAAATCCATGTCCTCAGATCGACTTCTAATCCCGTGAAACTGCTCCTGATGATGAGTGCTCAATCGCCTCGGCCTCGACATGCCATGAGTACGATGGTGATTCATATCCCAACCCTTTACGAAGTTTTATGATAGTAATCATCGCCGACCTTCCGACATAAGCAGATCGGATTGGTGTCTTGATACCTTTTCCAGAAGCTTAGTCCTTCTTTATGAAGGAAATCATACCCCATTTTCTTCATCAAATTTCGCGCCGCAGAAATATGAGAATTGGGGTTCCTTTTCCTCCGCTTTGGCTGCTTCTAGCTTGTTTTGCAACGGCCGATTGATCTTGCCAAGGATAATGTCTTTCTCGATCACTATTCTCGGCCGGTACCACAAAACCGCTATGAAGAGTCATTATGCCTTTGGGTCATCATGAACGACTTAACAATTGGCATGTGCAATGTAGGTTCAAAGATACAACCGTATGCGGTATTCTCGACATTAAGTCAAGATGACTTTTAACACCGGTAAGCTAAATCATAATCTTCATTGAAAACGACGATATCGCCATCGATCATTCAGACGATTACAAAGGGTTTTACATCATTGAAAATAACTCCTTGTTCGGACTCTATGTCACCTTTCATTCCCACGCCATAGTCCTCGACCGTGGTTCATCGGCTTGGCCTTCCTCAAGGTAGTGGACGTAATCAAGAAAATAATTCTCCACACCTTTGAATGGTTGCCTTCCGCACCAATGTTTTAACCATCCTCTTCATCTACATACTTCATGCATTGATGCAATGTAGACGGACGATCAAGTTTTCATGGATCCGTGTGTCACCCAATAGCAAATTATAAGATGTATCAAAGATCAATGACGAAAGTGTGACGCCTGCCTTCAAGTCTCCTATCCGCATCCGAGTTTGATTTTGCCCAAGGGACGAGAATTGGTGGCATTGAAGCCGTAGATGGTAGTCCCTGCTGTCGCTAAACGATGCAAATGGGTATCCCAAGATGTTGTATAATTTCAATGGGATGATACTCGCGCATCCCGTCCACTTGAGCTCGGTTGATTCTGGATAGATCCAATATAGCCGCTGAAGTACAACGCCTATCATGCTTTGGTTCTTCACTTGCATGTCCTCCGATGAAAAGTAATGCAAGGTATCGCCCTTTGAAGACATGGTGACATTGGGCACAAACTTCTCACAGCCGGGAAATGAGCGAAAGGCTTCGTTGTCCGCCAACGCCGCAGATTCTCTCGTAGATTGAGAAAGCCGTAAGAGCTCGAACAGAGTGATCCTTGCCCGATGTTGGAAAGTTGGGCTAACACATCGAATCGAAAGGAGTCTTCGTTTCAGCGGTCCTTCCTAAGTGCTTTGTTGTAGCGACCTCCCTTGTCTTGGCTCACCGACCGCGCTTTGCCGCTATGCCGGTGTTGCCTCGATACTCCCTTAAGAACTCTTTTTCCACCACGGTGGCCAACGCCGGTAAAGGTGGTGCGTCGGACGATGGTTCTTTTCCTGCGCAGAGGTGGCGCATAAGTCTTCCCTTTGACTTTGAAGAAGTCCATTGTTCATCCGATAACAAGTCGTGGTGAACCCACATAATTTCGCTTTCGGCAGAGTGTAAGGAACCATACCTTGTGCCTCCCGCCGTTGGAGGTCAAAGTTCACAACTCGCTTCCGCTTTATGGATCGGTTTTACACCATCTTGCACTTGGAATTCGAAAATCACCAAATTGAGAGCCACCATGTTTGCGCACACCTTCTTCTCGATCCTCTCGCAGAGTCATAACACCTTCCTCTAACAAGACTTGATCTTGTCCTTCAAAACGTAGCATGACCTCGTTTAATGGTGTACCATTCGATGGTACATGCAGATTTTGGATCATCCGCCCTGAAGCTTCCTCCGCTTCCTTATTTCGAAGCTGATCTTGTTCATTTTGAGTAAAGTTTTAAGGATTGGTATGACCTGGTCATCCTTAAAGTCAAACTTCCTCCGAGGACACTGCCAAAACATTCGATTTCGCTGAAGGGTCTCAAGTAGGTTGGGTCTCCACGGCCAAAGTCTCCTTCCCTTCGATTGCTTTTGAGGAATAAAATTGTTCTGATTACCCCTTCTTATGACGAGGATCCCGGGTTCCTCGGCCATCCTCTTAAGCATGTTCTCAACTTGCTCCCTTGCCTCACCAAGTCCCTCCAAGAGTGTGCTTCAACCGCACCCATCTTCGAAAGTATGTTGATCGAGAGGTTGGCTCGCGACATCCCGATGAATGTCGCCTGAGGCCTCGGTCCCGGAATGCAAGGACTGATTCCGAATCGCTGACGAAGTGCCGACAGACTGCCTTCTTTGCTTTTCGCCAACAAAGTGGCCATAGACACCTCGTCATCATCAAAAATCGGGCCATAAAAGCCTTTGCAAATCTTTTCAAGAGTCGATAGAACTGTGCTCTAACCTTCAAACCACTCAAAGCTTAATTCTTTAAGAGTGCTAATGAATAATCGGGTCATAATAGGATCGCACTGCTATATGCCCGGCTTATGCTTTGAAATAATAGATGTTACGAAGAACTTTTTCCGCCGAATTGCACCAGGTTAAGTGGTTTGAATTTTGGAGGATATGGGACATCATCCCATTCTACGTGATATGGCCTCGCCACCCCCAAATTCTTTAGATTGCCCTTGAGTTTAAGGGCATCCAAACCGCTTTGAAATCCCGCAATATATGATCCCGCTTCTTGTACGCTGATTCGACTCCGCCGTGACGACATTGAATGGACATCATGATCCCTTCGCCGCCTCTCGCCTCGATTTGATCCTCCTTCGTCTGTTTCTTCTTGCCTACAAGTTTCTCCATCATTATTTCTAAACCGATAGATTCTTGTTGCGCCAAAATAGTAGCTTGTTGCTCTCCAATCCTTCACAGGCTCTCTTATTCTCGCTCGCCATGAGGACACTCGCCGATCACTAAACTCGTGATTCAAGGTTGAGACGAGCGATGCCGAGTTCTCAAATTCTTCGAGGTACCCCCACCAATTGGCTATAGTCAAACGGGATCGCCACTCCGTACGAAGACGGTGCTTCGATAGGCTTTGACTATTGATTAATGCTCGTAACCCTCGGGAATATTCGTGGTCGACGACTCAGATCGCCCATGGGGTCTTGCTCCCCGCCCCAACCATGTTAATAGTCACCCGGAATGACCACCGCTGGCTGCTTGTTTCTATGGCAAAACCGCCTTCGCCCGTTGACAGTCCGATAATCGCCAAAACCGGTTGGAGTGTCGATGAACATTGGGCCAAGACGCAGATAAGCTTTCACAAAGAAGAATGAGATTGCATATGTCTAACATCACGCTTATGCAGTGAGGTAATCACGAGATCGGCGGGTGTTCCCCGCTGATTCTCAAAACGAGCCTCAGATGAGAGAGGCTCTCCGAAGTCGAAGTTTGGCGACCCCGCAGGCTGCCGCTTCCTTTGGCCCCGGGCGCTGCTTATGGCGCAGGTTCGCCACCGAGCGAGGTTCGCCCGTTCGTAACGGACCTCATGTTGTTGGGTAGGTTCAAGATGACGATTCGCCATTCTCGACGCTTCCTACGACGCAGGTTCATCCACTTGCTTTGATGACACCCCATGTCGAGGTTCATGATGACGCAGGTTCATCATTTTGACGCTTGTTATGACGCAGGTTCGCCAACGAGCGATGTTCGCCATGTTGTTGGCTAAATTCGCCAGCGCACGAGGCTCACCTCTTTCAAGGGGACCTCACATTGTTGGCGCAGGTTCGCCACTTGGACGCAGGCTCGCAGCAGGGCTTACGCAGGTTCGCACCGGGCGACGCTCGCCTTGTGGACGCAGGTTCGCACCGGGCGACGCTCGCCTTGTGGACGCAGGTTCGCACCGGGACGACGCTCGCCTTGTGGACGCAGGTTCGCACCGGGCGACGCTCATCTTGTAGACGAGGTTCGTGGTCAGCGCATTCGCCTTGTTCTCAACGTAACCCTTTGATGATAACGAGGTTCGCTGATTTTCTTTGGACGATAGTGGAATCCGGCCCAACGACCGTGAGCTCGAGCACGCCGGCGAAGCTTGGTTCTATCACGACGCTGTCCGCACGCCTTGAGAGTGAACCGCTAGGAGGTTCGTTCTTCCCATAGGCAGAGCGAGGCTCGCCGTAAGCTAAAACTTGGCTAACAACATCCGAAGTTGACTTGGGTTGATTAACAACCCACTTCTTAGCCTCGGGCTAACTCTTGGAGCCTTGTTCTTGAGAGACAAAGGCCGATTGTCGAGGTTCGCCGAGAGGATTCAGCCAGGCCACGGGGCCAAGTCTCATACGAGACTCGACGACACTTGCGTCTTCACCGGGCTAGATGCCCTGCAGGAGAGGAACTCGCACTTACTCGATCAAACTCGATAACCAAGGTTCAACCTCGGTTCCGACCGCAACCTTGTCCGATTGCCACCACCAGCTCATCTAATGAATGGTCGCTCCCACCGTGGTCGCCATCTTCAGAGGGTCGAAAAGTTTATTGATTGAATGAATGTATTACAATCAAATTCTCTCGACATGAGGAAGAGGAGGTTGATTTGACTCCTCTTTGTATGGGTTCTGGTGGCAGAGGATGCTTCACCGATGCTCGAGTCGAGGTTGCTTCCCGCTGACGATCGCATCAAGGTCGGGTGATCAAGAGGTTGTTGGAGAGGTTCCCGATCTCTCCTATGCGCACGCGTTGAGCTCCCAAAGTTCTCGTGACCTCCTCTTCATTCCCCAGCTGGGCTTTTAGCTATTTAATGGAGCCGCCGCAGAATCGCGGCGGCCGCTACAAGAACGCTGCCGCTACGCAACGCCGCCGCTACAAAGGTGGAACTGGCATAAAGAAAGCGGGCGCCGCTGCAAGAACGCTGGTGGCGAACCTCGCTGAATGTCGAGCCTCGCTGAAATGATGAACCTCGGTTGAATGTCGAGGTTCACCGCCGTAGGCTAACCTCGCTGAATGTCGAGGTTCAATGTCAGAGGCTTAACCTCGGTTGAATGTCAAGCTCGCCAGAATGACGAACCTCGGTTGAATGTCGAGCCTCGCTGAAATGATGAACCTCGTTGAATGTCGAGGTTCACCGCCGTAGGCTAACCTCGCTGAATGCCGAGGTTGAATGTCGAGGTTCAATGTCAGAGGCTTAACCTCGGTTGAATGTCGAGCCTCGCTGAAATGATGAACCTCGGTTGAATGTCGAGCCCGCCGCAATGATGTTGTAGGCGCAGCCTCGCCAAACTTTGAGGTTGTGGGCGATTTTGGCCTATGCAGACGAAGATTCAAGCACGCAGCGAAGCTCCAAGTCTTCATGCGAAGCTTGTGCTTGAGGCGAGCTAAGCTCCTTTGCAGCGAAGCTTGCTCTATGGGCGAAGCCGTAACATGCTACTAAGAACGGGTCGAACTTTCAAACCGTATGTCGAATTGGACTAATTATATATGAAAATCGACTATTCGACGAGACGGAGCCAACCAAACTGACCCGGCGGTTTGGTTTGCTCCGGTCATTTTGCCAAATTCCTTCCGGTTTGGGAGATATCGACACTTTTGTCTATTTTGTAAAGTCAAGCATTCAGTGAACTTAACCTTTAGGCGGACCTCGACTTCACTCGTGATGGACCCTTAAGCTCTTTTGCTCATTCCGAAGTTGTCATGTGGATTAAGGCAATTTTATTGCCTACAACCCCGTAATCAACTCGTGTCTTCTTCAATCGAGAAAGACTAAACCGCAACGCTGCGGTGAGGCGCTGGCTTTAGGGTTATTGGCCAACCCCAGCCTTCAACGGGTTTGATAAGCCTTTACCAACTACCGCTTGAGTTGGGCTAGCGCATGGATTATCCGATCCGCTCAAGACGCGGACGCTTTGCTAAAAGAATGAAACTCTTTAGACTTAATGCTACGATGTTGAATACGTAGGCTTCGCCTTTTCACGGAAGACTAACCCAAACGGCTAAGAATTTATCGCAATGCTCGTTAGGGCATAGGCTTATCCCTACTTAGGCTTCGGATAAAATACCCTTAATCGAACTCGTGTCTTCTTCAATCGGAGAAAGACTAAACCGCAACGCTGCGGTGAGGCGCTGGCTTTATCCCTTCTTAGGCTTCAGATAAAATGCCCCGTAATCAACTCGTGTCTTCTTCAATCGAAAAAACTAAACCGCAACGCGGGAGGCGCCGCTTTAGGGTTATTGGCCAACCCCCACCTTCAACGGATTTGATAAGCCTTTACCAACTACCGCTTGAATTGGGCTAGCGCATGCACTATCCAAACTGCTCCGCACGGACGTTGTGCTAAAAGAATAAAACTCTCTTAGACTTAATGCTACGATGTTGAATACGTAGGCTTCGCCTTTTCACGGAAGACTAACCCAAACGGCTAAGAATTTATCGCAATGCCTCGTTAGGGCATAGGCTTATCCCTACTTAGGCTTCGGATAAAATACCCCGTAATCAACTCGGTGTCTTCTTCAATCGAGAAAGACTAAACCGCAACGCTGTGAGGCGCTGGCTTTATCCCTTCTTAGGCTTCGGATCAAATACCCTTAATCAACTCGTGTCTTCTTCAATCGAAAAAACTAAACCGCAACGCGGTGAGGCGCCGCTTTAGGGTTATTGGCCAACCCCAGCCTTCAACGGATTTGATAAGCCTTTACCAACTACCGCTTGAATTGGGCTAGCGCATGCACTATCCAAACTGCTCCGCACGGACGCTGTGCTAAAAGAATAAAACTCTCTTAGACTTAATGCTACCATGTTGAATACGTAGGCTTCGCCTTTATCACGGAATAGACTACCCGCAACGCTGTGAGGCGCTGGCTTTATCCCTTCTTAGGCTTCAGATAAAATGCCCTAATCAACTCGTGTCTTTAATCGGAGAAAGACTAAACCGCAACGCTGCGGTGAAGCGCTGGCTTTATCCCTTCTTAGGCTTCAGATAAAATGCCCCGTAATCAACTCGTGTCTTTCAATCGGGAAAGACTAAACCGCAACGCTGCAGGAGGCGCTGGCTTTATCCCTTCTTAGGCTTCAAGATAAAATACCCTTAATCAACTCGTGTCTTCTTCAATCGGAGAAAGACTAAACCGCAACGCTGCGGTGAGGCGCTGGCTTTATCCCTTCTTAGGCTTCAGATAAAATGCCCTTAATCAACTCGTGTCTTCTTCAATCGAAAGACTAAACCGCAACGCTGCAGGAGGCGCTGGCTTTATCCCTTCTTAGGCTTCAAGATAAAATACCCTTAATCGAACTCGTGTCTTCTTCATGTTCTCGAAAGTCACTATCTTTTCATTGGTGAAATCATTCTACCTTGATGGGATTACAAATGAGTTTCAATAAAAATCACCTTTTATAAGGCTTTTACAATGAAAAATTAATAAAAATTACAACTTTCCTCCTTAGAACAAACGCTGGATCCGCTTATCTGATCCTCGCTATGGGATTCTTTGCCCGTGTCGGATGTATTCCGTGGACCACCGCTACATTCCTTTCCCAAGTGTTGATCGAACGAGACTGATTCGATCTAGATCTAAAAATCCCTCCTTTTTACGGGAATTCTTAGATCGATCGACCGAGATCTAAACGTAATACGAGATTAATTCGCCAAGGAACTAATCATCGTAGTGAACGAGATCGCCAAGCTTAACTCGTTATTTTCTTCGATCAAGCCAAGCTTGATCCAAAGGATGGTTTGTTGTTGTAGATCCGATCCAAAACTTTGGATCTCGAATCGCAAATCTCCCCCGCAAGTCTAGATCTTGATCTCCTCTCCCTTGGAAATTTCTAACCCTAGGCACACACAAGAGTTCGCGGCTATCTCCTCTTTTTATCTCACGAATTCTAAAATGAAACCCTAGCCGCCACTTTTATAGGTACAAGCACTGATGCGGGCGAATCGGGCAAAAGCCCATTCGCCAGTGTTCTGCTGTGTCGAGACACCTCTGCAGCCTACGGCGACACCTCCGTGTTCCACGGGCGACACCTCGGGTGTCTCGCTGACCGAACGCCGCGGTGGCTTCTCTCCGCTGGTTTTCCGAGCTTAATTTGAGGCTTCAAAGTTGGGTTTATCCTTCACTCGCACTCATGGCGATCAGTTCACCAAGGTTCCTAATCACCGACATTCCGTAAAGGAGAGAGCTCTTTTCAAAATTTCCGCCGCGCTCGACTCCGCAAGCGACCGCCAAAACTCGCTGTAGGGCGCCTTGAGGAGAGCGCTTATGCTATGCTCACTTGTTGTGTCGCCAACGGTTTGCCATTACTTCATCTGATGACTTGTCGATTATTCTCGCCATCACGAGCCACGCTCGGGACTTATAGGCAATTTTCAACGCTTACAGATACCCTCCAAATTGTTTCGGCCTCGCCTTTCATAGAAGAAGCCAAATACTTTGATGTGATAGGCCCGCACCTTCACGGTATAATAGGACCTAAAACGGCTTCAAATCTTGATCTCTCCGATTCTTTCGCACTATCCAAGGCTTTGTAGGATAACTAAAAGTGTCGCGGTGCTGCATTTATTGTCCGACCGCCGAAATCTTGACTCGATGGCCGATGAATGAATTTTCTTATTTTAGCTCGCGGATCGTGAGTTGTCGCCGAACTGCTCATCCAATTCGCGGAGACTTAGCTTTGAATCGCTGAAATCTCCACCGCATGGCTTGGCATAAGACTAACCCTGGGAGGATATTGAGGATTCATCCTTTGATTGGTGAACTCTATCATGATGCTCAAGCAGACCGACTACGCCGAGGGATTTTCTTGAGATGTGACGTTGTCCCAAGATCAAAAATTTTCTCTAATTCAACCTCCAATTGGCATTTTTCATCACAACGAATTGTCCAAATAATGTAGCTGAACCTAGTGGAAGCAATTGGGATTGTCGAAGTTATCCTTAAGAATATAAAACTATTCTCCGTGAACTTCGACAAAATAGGAAATAGTTTAGAATCCTACCCTTGTTGGAATAGAATTAGGTTATCCTCCGTGAACTTTCCAATAAATTAGGAACAGCTTATACTCATATTCCTTATCGAGTATTCAGGGTTCACCATCATGGGATTTATCGATCCTACCGAGAAGGAACCCTTCATGAGTTGCATTCATTGTCCCGACGCAAGTTGATCCGCTGGTCGTGGTTGGAACTCATGGTGACCATGAAGTAACTTGTCGGGCCTTGTTCAAACTTCTAGGGACAACTTGGAGAGGGCGAGACCGCAAATTGACGCCTCTTTCCCTTTGGAGATCAATATGTCGCTTGAGGAGATCAATGCTCACTTGTATACTATTAGTGCCTCTGGAGTTTTTCTTATGGGACCGCATTTAAGGTCTCCTTGAGGAGGTGCCTCGCGACAGGCTCCTGGCCACTAAATGAAAGAAGCTCTGCATGGTGCTCAGGACCCTATACTCTCCTGTGGGAGATCTGATGAATCCACCACATAGAGTAATGATTGACCCTTGTGTACATCCCCATTGACTCCATGCATCTAGGTTGACATATCCCATTTCTTGGTGCAATGAGGTCGGCTCTCTATGATAGCCCACCCGAAACACTTGAGTCTCCATCCCGCTTAATTGGGGACTAGTCTTGTTATCTAGTTCATCCTCAATTTGGCGGTCTTGATGAATTCTTTTCTATTGGTAAGATGTTCCTCCAAAGCTAGGTATAGCGGTGGTTACTACCAAAGGGCTCACGAGGGACCAATCATGAAGTCGGTACCGACGGTAGTTCCATTGTTGTTGTGACTTGCGATTTGTCATTTTCATTGTCACAAAGATTCATAGGATTCTTGGCAAACCCTCACCTTCAACGGATTTGATTTGCCTTTACCGACACCGCTTAAACCGCTAGCATGCGGATTATCAATCCCGCTCAAGATGTGACATTGTGCTAAAAGAATGAAACTCTTTAGACTTGGTGCTATGATTTTGAATACATAGACTTTGTCACTTTTCACGTAAAAGACTAACCGGCGCCGCTGCAGTTAGGCGGTGACTTTGGGGTTATTGGCCAACCCCACTCTCAACGGATTTGATTGGCCTTTACCGCATCACCGCTTGAATCGGCTAGCATGCGATTATCTCGATTCGCTCCGCACATGACGCTGTGCTAAAAGAATGAGACTCTCTTAGACTTAATGCTACCATGTTGAATAATGAGGCTTCAGACTTTTACCGCAAGAGACCATTCTAAGAACGCTGTTACGCTGTGAGGCTCATCCCTTCTTAGGCTTCGGATGAAATACCCCGTAATCAAACTCGTGTCTTCTTCAATCTAAAAGACTAAACCGCAACGCTGCGGTGAGGTGTTGGCTTTATCCCTTCTTAGGCTTCGATGAAATACCCTAATCAAACTCGTGTCTTCAATCTAAAAGACTAAACCGCAACGCTGCGGTGAGGTGTTGGCTTTATCCCTTCTTAGGCTTCGATAAAATGCCTCAAGATGAATCTTGGTGTCTTTGTCCGAGAATGACTGAACCGGATCGAATCGGTGAATGGAATTGATTGTGGGAAAGGAAGAATTTTATATTCTCGCTTCCGATGTCGAGAGGAAGGATTTTATATCCTCGTTTCCAAGTGCCGGAAAGAAAGAATTTTATATTCTATTTCCGTGTCTCCTTTGTCTGGTAGAGACGAACCCCAAGTGAACATAAGAAAAGAAGGATTTTATATCCTCGCTTCTTAGTCTTGGAGAGGAAGAATTTTATATTCTATCTCCTAAGATGGAGAGGAAGGATTTTATATCCTCGTTTCCAAGTGCCGGAAAGAAAGAATTTTATATTCTATTTCCGTGTCTCCTTTGTCCGGGTCGAGACTAACCCCAAGTGAACATAAGAAAAGAAGGATTTTATATCCTCGCTTCTTAGTTTTGGAGAGGAAGAATTTTATATTCTATCTCCTGAAGATGGAGAGGAAGGATTTTATATCCCATCTCCAAGAAAAGGAAACTAAAAGTGGATCTCCACTCGAGAATCTCTTAAGGTGAAACTAAGAGTGGGATCTCCACCGAGAATCGAAGAGATACGTAGCTTTCACTTTTATAGATTCGCCACCGATCCAAGGTCTCGCTTATCGAGAGTGTTCCAATTTTAGTACTACCGCCATGGAGGGCGGACTCAAATAGAACGATGGAGGCTTTCTGCTCATCAAAGTGATCTCCTAATTTGAAAAAGGACCTCTTGTTCATTGAAAGGAATCAAGAGGGATTTTGATAGAGGATCAAAATTTTGTGGACCCCTTGCTTATTGAAAGAAGTCAAGGGGAAATTTTGCCGTGGAGGGACCGTAGAATTTGTGGACCCACCGCCAATGAGTTTGATCGGTGGGGAATTTCGAGGAAAGGATTAGGTTTTCTCCGCGAAAGTATTTCCTCAAGAACTTCCTCCAAAACGGTTATCCCGAAGTACTAAGGATAGTACTTCTTCGTGAACTTCCCATTGATCAAGATAATTGCCTATCGCCTTCCTCGGGTGATAAGGCGATATGCCATTGAATAGACCGCTTCAATCACAAACGCCCTTCCCACTTGGTTCAAACTTACCCTTCCTCTTGAATCGAGAATTATCGGCCGCCGAGCGCCGAGGACCAAGTCTCCTCCTTGAAGCTCCTTTGTCTGACTTTCTTGTTAAAGGCCCCGACATTCTTGCTTGGTAAAACTCAATGTGCCGTTGAGCTTCCAAGCTTTTCATCTAGCATCTCGAAGTTCTTCGAGGCTTTTGATGTAGCTCCTCCGTTGTCATCTCGGCTATGGTGAGCAATGCGAGGGATGGAATCTGAACTTCCAAGGGCGTGGATCGCTTCACACCCATATATCGTAGAGTACGGTAGCCCCATGGCAGCGACTCGATGCACACGCCAGAAAGTGCTTCTCCGAAGCTTATCATCCCACAAGCTTGTTATTTTTCACCGCCTTCTTGAGAATTTTAATGATCGCTTTGTTGAAGGCCTCCGCCAATCCGCTTGGCAGCGGATTGTACGCAGCTGAGGAGACGCCTTGATCTTAAATTTCTCGCAAAACCGAATGAAGGCATTGCTAATGAACCGGGACCGCTATCATGTAACGATCCGCCTGGTACACCGTGGTCGATAGATGACGGGTGCTTGATGAACCGAATTACATTGTCGGGCTTTTACCTCCTTGAGGGGAATCGCCGCCCACTTGAGAAGTAATCGGTGATCGCCAGATAAACCATCACCTTTGGCCGACAGAGGAAAGATTGGGCCTACCACATCCATGCCCCATGTCTCGAATGGCCAAGATGTGGCCGACGGGTGAAGTTGTTCGAGGTTGATGCGTAGTTCGCGGTATTTGGCACGCGACACTTCCGAGCATATGCGATCGCATCATTGACCATAGTAGGCCAAGAGTACCCCATCCTCCCCGATCCGGCCATAGAGCTTAGGACTGGCCGGTGCGCACCGCATTCTCCTCCGTGCTTTGAGAACTTCCTCTCTTTGTTTGAAAGGCCGAGTAGCAAACCGCTATACCCACGCCGATAGAGCGCCTGGTTTCCGTATTGTAGAAGAACCTTGGCTTTCTACGGACCGATTCACGCCCTTCATATCTTCGGCAGATGCCGCAAGACGAAGTCAATAATAGGGAAGCCAATCTCGGCTCAAGTCCGACTTGGGTTGCATACACTTCCTTAGTGACTACCCTTTCGCCATTTTCACTAAATAGGAATGAATAATCGTGGGTCCTCACCGCGACCATTTGCTCAGCCTCGAGGTTGCCAAAGACACCGCTAATGCCGCCAACAAGACTGCGATAATGCGATTCGAGGCGCTGAATGTACTGATGAAGAATCCTTCAAACGAAGTCCGCTTAACTCGAGCAGCGTACCGATGGTATGGGATTAAATCGGTTCCCGACCTCATAGTCCCCGCGAAGTCCGCTTTGACAATGAGTTGGGAATCCTCAAGGCTTCGAGATATTCTACCCCAGCCTCTTTAGCTAAGCTAAGTCCAATGAGGAGCTTGTACTGGGCGACATTGTTAGAGCAGGCTCGGCCGCTGAATAAGCCCGAGGCATGACATGCTTCCCCGGGAAACTAAGACTACCCGACCGTGGAGATCTTAGAACATCCGGGCGCCACGCTGGTAGCTCTGACGCCCATCAAAATATAAATGCCACACCTGTTGGTGCAGAGTTGTGTTAACCTCGTGGGTCTCATCCGAGATCATCAAATAGTTCACCGTATCCTTTGTTGGGTTATCGCCAAAAGATCGCAGATGGCTTGTCCCTTAATTGACTTCTCACGCTTGAAGTGTGTCATACCGGGACAAAAGTAAAGCCCATTTCGCCAGCCAATTCATAGAGGCCGGCCGCCATGAACACCGAACGGGATTTACGCTAGAAATGACGAGATCGCTTGCCCAACTAAGTAGTGTCGCATTTTCTCAATCGCAGACCATACAGACACTCTTTCTGGCCATTGGTAGCTAGATTCCGCACTCCACCAAGGTTCGGCTTAGATAATAAACCGCCGCCGGACCGTGGTCGCCGCTTTGCGCAAGTAAAGCACTCAACTAATGGTTCGCCGCTTTGATATAAATCAAGAACGGTTTACCCGACTTCGCGTAACGAGTACGTGAGGATTCGCCGATACGCTTTGATATCTTCAATGCCTTCTCGACAAAGGCCATCCCGCATAAAGGACACCCCTTTTGTTCAAATTTTAGAGAATGGCCGACATTTTCCGTGAGAGGTTGAGATGAAGCGCCGGATGTACGCTTAATCGCCTCGTAATCCTCCGAGTTCCCTTAGATTCTTTGGGGTTGCAATTCATTGATTGCCTTTATTTTATCGGTCAATGTAGATACCTTTGTTGGTAACAAACCCGAGGAATTTGCCGACATTCCGAGGAAAGACTTGGGGTTCATCTTTAATTGATGAGTCCGCATGAGGTCAATACCGCCCTCAAGTCCCCGATATGGTCATCTTTGTCACGACTTTTCACAACCAAGTCATCGACGTAACATTCGACCGCCTTCCCAAGATGATCCCGAAGATCTTTGTCATTGCGCTACCGTAAGTGGCGCCAGATTCTTCACCAAATGGCATGATCAGGTAAATGTAAGATGCCTAGAGGAGTTCTCAACGCCGGTGCTTTAAGGCCATCCGATGCATCTTGATTTGGTTGTAACCCGAGAACCCATCCATGAAGGACATTCGCCAAATCCACATGTATTATCGACGCATCACATCGGTAATTGGAAGTGGAAGTCATCTTTGGGCATGCGCATTCAGATCAGAATCGCATACGCATTCTGACTGTCCCGCTCTTTTAGCACCGAACAATATTCGCCACCCAATCCGATGTTGAACCTCCCTGATGAAACCCGAGGCTATGAGCTTTACTCGCAACAATTGCCTCCATAACTGCGTGGACTAAACCGCCTCGCTGTCGCTTGACAGTTTGGCATCCACTTTAATGTCGAGGCGTGCATTGCCACATTAGGGTCGAGCCCCGCATGTCCTCAGAGCTCCAGCGAAAACATCGATATACTCTCCGACAAGAGCGATCAACCTTTTCTTTTCCTCGAAGACTGCTAATATTTATAAGTTTAGGTGTGCTTCATTACCCATGTTGATCCGACTACCTCGCTTTCACGGAGGCTCCTCTCGCCAAACCGTCCCCATATCGCATGTTGAGGTGATGGACCCATGGGTCCTCCCATGTTGGCAATTCTTCATCTTCTTCCAAGTAGTGGGGTCCATCAGAGCCATGTTGGACATCAACCCCTCGAACATCTTGCCGATGCCGACGCCGAGTCCTGTGCAGCAGACCGATGAGTACTCATCATCTAGGTTGGGTGGTTGGTTATTGATCAGCCAACAACACTCATCTTCCTCAAGAGGATGCGATCCCAATCCCCTTTGAACTGTAATAATTATCGGTTTTCCTTCTGCATATGCACTTTGGGTGGAACGGAGATCCTCACCAAAATAAAGTCCTTCTCCCAACGCAAAGTCGCACTCCCACTTCTTCATGAGGTGCTGCGCTGGCTATATCCGAAAGATGAAGTTTCGTTTATCTTCATCGAACCCGTCATAGAAGTAGTCATGGGAGTCAACTCCTCCGCCATAGACTAAGTCCTTCTTGCGCCTCCTTTCCTTTGGACGACGAAAGTCGCCTTGATGAGTCTCAAGGTGCTTCAGATACAGATGACCGAATTGGCATATGCAATTCGTGGTCATTATACAACTTTTTCATTACATCATTCAAACACAACGAGTACTCTAAATCATCTTTTATTTCTTCTTCTAAGCCGCCAATTACAACTTTCATCTAAGATCCTCTTCGCCAAGATTGACTACTAAGGGTACAATGTCATTCAAAACAAAACCACCTTTATAGTCAAGCCCGCTTCGTGATCGGCCTCACCGCCGTCCGCGCTATGGGCCGATGATTCAAGATTCGACTCATTACCGTGAAGGAGGGAGTCAAGAAATAATTCTCCACCTTTAAACGGTTGTTTGTCCGCCACCACCGCCTTAACCTCGCTATTAGTGTCGACATATTTCGCATTAATCGATGGAGGGTAGAGGGACTATAACATGGTTATGGATCCAAGGGCTTACCCAACAACAAGTTATAGGAAGTCTCGCCAATGACGAAGCAGGTGACTTCGACTTTAAGTCCCCCATCCGACACTTAATGCGGATTTTACCAAGTGGTCGTGACCCACCGGTGTTAAATCCGTGATATCACCGCGTACCAAGCGAGCTCGCCGACAGAATCCCCGTGCTATACATCAGCGCAAAGGCATGATGCTCATAAATGAACCCTGGATCAACTTGATCCGCTGACTTCGCCGAACCAATGTACCCCGTGAAGTAGAGCGCCCGCCATGCTTCGACGCTTTGCCTCGCATATCCTCTTTAGAGAACGGATGCGTGGAATATGCTTGGAGGCCACATTGCATTCCCGCCGATGACTCCGGCCTCGACTTGATTTAATGTGGGTTAGGAAGACCTCTCGAAGTCCGCCAACGCCACGAACGCCATGGGTTTCCTTGGACAACCTCAATAGCTCGTGATAAAGTTATTCTTGCCGATGTTGGCCAATTGTGCCATCACATCGGCGTAGGGAGAGCTTGTGTTCTGCCTATCCCTTCCACCGGGCGATTAAACCGGATCGCCGGGTTGCACCTCGTGATTTGCGTGTTGTTTCCTTCGCTCGTGGCGCCCTCCTTAGGAGTGGCGGAACCGTGGAATTGTTACTACCCCAAGCCCGCTAACGCTTTAGCATTAAGGTTGGAGTCATCGGGTATTTGTAAGCATACTCACGCCCCACCTCGTGACAAGGCTTCCTCGCTCCTCCTCCCACAAAGAACACGAGGGAATTTGCTCGCCGCCGAGTAGAACCGCCGAGGTAGCATTGCAAGATTTGCCCTTTCCCTTGACTTTTTAGACTAAGACGCCGCCCATTGATCGCCTTTAAGTAAGTCCGGTGGACCCATAGGAGTTCACCATTTGGGCCGTAGCGCACTAACCCCTTCTCTCGCCGCTGTGGGGATCGCCATTCACCGCCTTCATTCCCACTTTGACCACGGTTTCGGGCCGGAACCAAAGTGTAGGCACCGCCCCAAAGCTTATGGACGCCGCTTGCTTCACTTGCTTTCCTTATTTGGTTTTGGGGTGATCACCCCACTTCAATCAAAGCTTGATCTTGTCCTTCACCGTAGCATGACTTGGTCGGTGGTGTATCGCCTATGATAGGCGCAATACTTGGGGTCGGCCGCCCTTGAGCTTCCTCCCGTTGACGATCGGTGGCGCTTGATCTTGTTGTTGTCTAGCAAGTACTTGAAGATCCTGTGCACCTCTTCGCCCCTAAAAGAATACGCCTTTGAAACCCGGCGGACGCCTCGGCTCGACCGTTGTTGCCGCGATGGGGTCCGCTGGCCGCCGCTGTTGCCGTTGTGGTCGCACTGAAAGTTTGATGCGATCAACATTCTTCATTGGCGCCTTCCCTTGTTCCGGGACAAAATTTTGGTTCCGTGGATTTGGCGCCTGCCGACCTCGCCCGCTTCTCCCTTTGAGGAAACGCCGCCTCTTCCCCTGGACTTTCAAGTCTTTCCGTGTTTTAGACGGTGCAAGGCTCCATCGCCTCGATCACGCCCAAAGGAGAGGTTATGCCGGCAGTCTTGAGGATGAATTCCTCCGCGGATTGGGTCACGACAGCTCATCGCCTTTGTTATGAACCGCTTGACAAAATTATCCACGGTTTCTCCATCCTTCGCTTCGCCCCATAACGCACCGAGTGAAACCTCTCGGTCGCCATCGAAGAAGTTCGCCAGAACATAGATTCCATGTCTTCCCGCTTGTTGATGCTGCCCGCTTTGAGACGGCGGTACCAATCGAAGGTCACCGCAGTGGTGCCGATTTAATGACCGAACCATCAAGGGCTCGCACGAGATGACTCCTAAATGGCTCTTGAAGTAGATAAGATGTTGAGTGGGGACCCTCTCCCATCGAACGGCGGAAGTTTATTAAATTAAACTTCGATAGGGATTGACTCCCACTCTCTGTAAGGGCACTAATCCCCGCCTTCTTCACTTCTTGAGCCGAGATGAGCGAAGTTGACCTTGCTCTCCGTGATCCTTGATCTTGTCATTTTCCTTGCATTTTGTCCCTGATTTTGAGGTAGGACCATGGTGTCATCATCGACGCTCGCTTCATCTGTTAAGGTCTTGTTCTTCATCCGTCGCTATCCGCCAAATTGACGTTGTTGCGACGATCGCTTCACTCGGGCGATTAATCATCGCTGCATCCGCCGGCCATGCATTTCTTCATCTCCGCACGGCCATGTCCATCTCGAAGTTTGAAGTTGTCTTTCGCTTTTGCCTGCTTTTCAAGTAGCTTGGCCACCTACCGCACTAATCATGAGTGCTTCACGAGTATGACCTTCACTAGAGACGGTCATCGGATGCCATTGCCGAGCCGCCATCCGATACTTCATCTTCCGGCGGTACTTCAAGGCGGATCTGTGCCTTGAAGGGATCCTCGCTGTGTCGTGATAGTTAGGCCGCCTCGATAGTACCGCCCGCAACCGAAGTCACACGCTGAGGGCTCGAATGCCGCTGCGGATTGCCTTGTTGGTCATATTGATGGTGACCTCGCGCCTCATCCTTGCCTTGACAGAGTGCATGTCTTCGGGAACGCTTTGACCGAGGTCTTGGCGGTTCGTTGGTGCTCGCCTTTGGAAGACCGACACCCTTTCCCGAGTTTTATGGCAAGATTTACACCCGAGCACCGCCTTGATCGCTTTAGTACAAATGCAAGAGGATGCGTTTCGAGAACTCGCTTCACGACTTCTTCCTACCCCCAAAGACGATAGTACAACTATCTAAGATGAGTGCCGGAGCAACCTACCGCGGCTAATAATCTCTCGTATAACGCCATCATCGATGACGACGCTCCATCCGAGGTTGGGTTGGCGCCACGGTCTTTGAAAGTTACGCCTTTAACGACGCTTTGTGCGCGGACGCCTCGCAGCTTTTGACCTCGATCCGTAAACCGCTTGGTGGATTCTCCGGCGCTTCCCGGCCTGGCGGGTGAGAGCTATCCCCAAAGATTGCGAAGTTGTCCCGATCTCTTCAACAAGCCCGCAGGAGTTGACCTTTCACCTTGATCCAACCGAACCGACCTAGGCGCTGAAACACCGAACCCTTATCGAAAGGGGTGTGGTGTTGGCCGAGTCTTTGTGGAAGGCGCCTACCGCATCGAGGAAAAAGCTCCCGTCCGGGAGGCCGAAGTTCGACTTGCTTCGTGACTTCTTGGTCACCTCTACTCCTTTAGGCCGTTGAGTAGCCCGAACTAACGCACGCACGCATCGTAGGGCAATTGCTTTTGGATCCGCCGAGGGTGGAGCGATTCGCTGACGCTGATCCATTCTTCTGGCCGGCGTTTAGAGGAGTTACTACCTATCTTCGCCTTCTGGGCTCGTGCCTCGCCTGGGACATCGGATCCGCTTGTATCGACACCGCCCATGGATTCTAACGATTTATGCATTGCAACGCAGGCGCTGTCGACGCCAAGCATGGCTCTCTTTGAGAGTCACATCGCCGGGCGGACTTCTCCTCATTGGCCGGAGGAGGGAGATCAGATCCGCCTTTGGATGGCGCTGGGAGTTATTGCTGCCATTGTTGTCGGGCGGCGCGCAGGAGAGCGCCGCCTTCACCGGTGACGCTTGTGAGTCCTCCTTGCAAATGAGGGCTTCTTCGCCTATGGGGAAAAGGAGTTGGATGAGGCGAGAGATAGGCCTCAAATTTCTCCCCGGTCAATTCGCATCGACCTCTTCGACACCGGATCGAACCGTGTCGCGCACAACGATCTCGATGTAAGACCGTGGTTCCCATTGGTCGCTTTGTTCTCGAAAGTCACTATCTTTTCATTGGTGAAATCATTCTACCTTGATGGGATTACAAATGAGTTTCAATAAAAATCACCTTTTATAAGGCTTTTACAATGAAAAATTGATAAAAATTACAACTTTCCTCCTTAGAACAAACGCGGATCCGCTTATCTGATCCTCGCTATGGGATTCTTTGCCCGTACGGGATGTATTCCGTGGACCACCGCGATTCCTTTCCCAAGTGTTGATCGAACGAGATCCGATTCGATCTAGATCTAAAAATCCCTCCTTTTTACGGGAATTCTTAGATCGACGATCCGAGATCTAAACTAATACGAGATTAATTCGCCAAGGAACTAATCAACGAGTGAACGAGATCGCCAAGCTTAACTCGTTATTTCTTCGATCAAGGCCAAGCTTGATCCAAAGGATGGTTTGTTGTTGTAGATCCGATCTCAAAACTTTGGATCTCGAATCGCAAATCTCCCCCGCAAGTCTAGATCTTGATCTCCTCTCCCTTGGAAATTCTCTAACCCTAGGCACACACAAGAGTTCGCGGCTATCTCCTCTTTTTATCTCTCACACCTCTGAAAATGAAACCCTAGCCGCCACTTTATAGTAATAAAGAATTGATGCGGGCGAATCGGGCAAAGCCCATTCGCCTCGTGTTCGCTTCTGTGCCGACACCTTCGTGTCTGCTTCTGCCATACCTCCGTGCTCACCATGGACACCTCGGGTGTTCACGGGCGACACCTCCGGTGTCTCGGTTTTGACCGAACGTCAGGTGGCTCTACTGGTCTTTCCAAGCTTAATTTGAGGCTTCAAAGTTGGTTTATCCCTTCACTGCGACTCATGGCGATCAGTTCACCAAGGTTCCGGAATCACCGGACAAATGTAAAGGAGAGAGCTCTTTCAATTTGTATACGCCTCGACTAGGCTGGCCGCAGCCTCTTTTGACCCCGCCTAACCTTAGCGGGACCGGGCCAAAACTCGCGTAGGCGCCTTGAGGAGAGCGCTTATGCTATGCTCACTTGTTGTGTCGCCAACGGCTTGCCATTACTTCATCGGATGACTTGTCGATTATTCTCGCCATCAATGCAGCCACGTCGGGACTTATAGGCAATTTTCAACGCTTACACTTTAATCGGAGAAAGATTCAAACCGCAACGCGGTGAGGCGCTGGCTTTATCCCTTCTTAGGCTTCGTGATAAAATGCCCTTAATCAACTCGTGTCTTCTTCAATCGGAGAAAGACTAAACCGCAACGCTGCGGTGAGGCGCTGGCTTTATCCCTTCTTAGGCTTCGTGGATAAAATGCCCCAAAATCAACTCGGTGTCTTCTTCAATCGAGAAAGACTAAACCGCAACGCTGTGAGGCGCTATTTTATCCCTTCTTAGGCTTCGTGGATAAAATGTCCTTAATCAACTCGTGTGTCTTCAATCGGAGAAAGACTAAACCGAACGCTGTGAGGCGCTGGCTTTATCCTTCTTAGGCTTCGATAAAATACCCAAAGAAGAATCTTGGATTAAGGAGTTTTGATTGATAGGATTAAATTGGTGAGAGAGGAGGAACTTTATGTTCTATTTCGCATCGAAACCAATAGCAAATCATCAGAATCAAAAGACTCGTGTGACCTTCAAAGGACAACCCGGTCTCGAAAATCCCACAGACCTTCAGTCTACCTAGAGAGAGATGAAACTAAGAGTGGATCTCCACCAAGAACCAAGAGACTCGTGACCTTCAAAGGACAACCTGGTCTCGAAAATCCCTACAAGATACCTTCAAATGGGCGCTACCTAGAGAGAGGTGGAACTAAGAGTGGGATCTCCACCGAGAACCTAAGAGACTCGTGACCTTCAAAGGACAACCTGGTTCTAAAATCAAGATACCTTCTCCGGGCGCTACCTAGGAGAGAGATGGAACTAAGAGTGGATTCCACTCGAACCCAAGAGACTCAGTGACCCTCAAAGGACAACCCGGTCTGAAAATCTCTAAGATACCTTCACTGGCTACCTAGAGAGAGATGGAACTAAGAGTGGGATCTCCACTCCGAGAACCGAAGAGACTCGTGTGACCTTCAAAGGACAACCTGGTCTCGAAAATCCCTACCTTCACCGGCCACCTAGAGAGAGATGGAACTAAGAGTGGGATCTCCACCGAACCCAAGACTCCTGTGACCTTCAGCTGGACAACCCGGTTCCGAAAATCCCTACAAGATACCTTCCTTCAGGCTACCTAGAGAGAGGGATGGATAGAACCCTTCCGCTTATCATGAAAAAGGATTTTACGCTGGAGAGGAAGAATTTTATATTCTATCTCCCGTGGAAAGGGACTTTGAGTGGGCCTCTTGTCCGAAAATTTGTAGACCTACCGCCAAGGAATTTGATCGATGGGGAAATTGAGATGGAGGATAAATTTAGGGTTATCCTCAAGAAAAGTGGGTGCAACATCCCACGAGGAACTTCCTCATCGAAACGGTTATCCTCAAGACACTAAGGTAGTATTTCTTTCGTGAACTTCCCATTTATCTAAGATTAATTGCGGCCGCCATTTTGGGTAATTAGGCGATACGCACTCATTAGAGTAGACCGCTTCTATTACAAACGGACCCTCCCATTTAGGTTCAAATTTACCTTTCTTTTGGAAGTGAGGATTATTGATCGTCGAAAACAGGACCAAATCTCCTTCTTTGAAACTCGTTGTCGCATTTTCTTGTTGAAATCTCTCGACATCCTAGCTTGGTAAAACT